>CM038722.1:30634796-30642296 GCA_021613375.1 Megaleporinus macrocephalus
CACCACCTTACTAACCACTACACCACCATACTAACCACTACACCACCATACTAACCACTACACCACCTTACTAACCACTACACCACCATACTAACCACTACACCACCATACTAACCACTACACCACCATACTAACCACTACACCACCTTACTAACCACTACACCACCATACTAACCACTACACCACTATACTAACCACTACACCACCGTACTAACCACTACACCACCATACTAACCACTACACCGTACTAACCACTACACCACCGTACTAACCACTACACCACCTTACTAACCACTACACCACCATACTAACCACTACACCACCGTACTAACCACTACACCACCGTACTAACCACTACACCGCCATACTAACCACTACACCACCGTACTAACCACTACACCACCGTACTAACCACTACACCACCATACTAACCACTACACCACCATACTAACTACTACACCACCTTACTAACCACTACACCACCGTACTAACTACTACACCACCGTACTAACTACTACACCACCTTACTAACCACTACACCACCGTACTAACTACTACACCACTATACTAACCACTACACCACCATACTAACCACTACACCACCATACTAACCACTACACCGTACTAACCACTACACCACCATACTAACCACTACACCACCATACTAACCACTACACCACCATACTAACCACTACACCACTATACTAACCACTACACCACCATACTGACCACTACACCACCGTACTAACCACTACACCACCCTACTAACCACTACACCACCATACTAACCACTACACCACCTTACTAACCACTACACCACCATACTGACCACTACACCGTACTAACCACTACACCACCATACTAACCACTACACCACCCTACTAACCACTACACCACCTTACTAACCACTACACCATCATACTAACCACTACACCACCGTACTAACCACTACACCACCCTACTAACCACTACACCACCTTACTAACCACTACACCATCATACTAACCACTACACCACCATACTAACCACTACACCACCATACTAACCACTACACCACCATACTGACCACTACACCACCGTACTAACCACTACACCACCCTACTAACCACTACACCACCTTACTAACCACTACACCACCATACTAACCACTACACCACCATACTAACCACTACACCACCTTACTAACCACTACACCACCATACTAACCACTACACCACCATACTAACCACTACACCACCTTACTAACCACTACACCACCATACTAACCACTACACCACCATACTAACCACTACACCTCCATACTAACCTCTACACCACCATACTAACCACTACACCACCATACTAACCACTACACCACCATACTAACCACTACACCACCATACTAACCACTAAACCACCATACTAACCACTACACCTCCATACTAACCTCTACACCACCATACTAACTTAGCTGGTTGCTAAGCTACCGGCCAACATCCAAAACAATAACAATTAAAAATCCGCTAGCATAAATGCTAATGTCTCGAGTATAAAAGTGTAAATGGTGAAGGACTCGTTACAGAGTTGATAATAAAAAACTGTTTTGTGTGATTATATGACCAGAAACACATTAAAACTCCAGAGAGAATCAAAATAACACACATTTTAAAACCACTTCACTGCTCCTAGATTAGCCTGTGTTGCATCATGGGATTGTCTTAGCGGCTGAGGAAGAGTTTGATGCTTCTTTAAACTCAGGTGTAAATAAGGTTTCTCAGTAGACAGACTGTTTAAGGTATGTAAGAATTGGGACAGTCTACATGATGTAAAATGCTGCCTATGTAGACCCTCACTAGGTTTTACGACAGACCCACTGTGTTTCAGTGAAACCCAGTTAAAATGGACTAATTTAACTCAGTTAAGCAGTTGGTCAGTGTTTACGCGTACTGGTGGTCTTCCTGTGTTTAGAAAGACATGTTGTATTTTTCGGAGGTTTTATGGCTGATTCCAGATCTGACCTCTCTGCAGCCGATGGGTGAGTTTTGGGCCAATTTGTATTAACTTAGAATAACATGAATCAAAAATATGCTACATAAAAAATATGATGTGACTGGCTGTTTAGCATCCATCGCCTATAATTACATGTGTTATGATAATTTGGTCTCAGACTAGCAGCACGACTGCGCTCACCTGACTTACTCACACAATACAATCTCAAGCAAAACCTCAATCTCCCAGAATACAAACACTAGACGCTTCAGGCCGAACTCTGATTCCATGTAGAAGGAGGACTGACGCCTTACAGTGCTTCAACAAACACTTCACATATGCTGGATGTGAGCCGGGAGCGCTCGATTCGGAGGTCTTGACTGTGCGTCTGTTGCCATGGTGACAGGGACGAATGGGTGGAGGCGATCCAGATGGTGGCAGACAAACTAGCCAAACAGGAAGAGGAAGGAATCCTGTGTAGCCCCACTTCCCAGATCGAGATCGTCAACGAGGAGGAGATGGACACGTCCATCAGCCACCATAAACGAAAGGTAACCGAACCCCCACCAGAACATCTTCCCAGGAGGACCAGCGTTGATTAAGCACTTGTGTCATTAGAGTTTCATCATTTTAAGGCTTTAAACAAGTTCCAGAATCAATGCAGCTGTTTCAGTTCAGAGTGTTTAGTATCCACACAAGCACTCACTACGTCCACCATCTTACCAGTGTCCTGTGATGCAAGACCACCACTGTAAACGTCCCGCTATTCATTGAAAGCCCCATTTAGACATATTTTAGAAACTTGTTGTGACACTGAGCTGCGTTTTAGTCTGAATCCGTACTCAGACGGTGTCGAGCTGTAGCTCGGAGAAGAAGAACCAGGAATTTAATAGTTCTTTACCTCAGAAGCAGCAGTTTCACCAGCAGTAGCTACAGACACACGCCTGACGTACAGCTCTTCACCGTCTTTTCCTCCGCTTTGACGTCCTCCGCGGTTCCAGGTGAATCATGGGATAGTATAATGTGCTGCAGTTGCATACTTAAAAATGCCTCCCAATTCTGGAGGACATCTGTGTAACGTTCGCGTCCTGCTAGATGAATACTGAGTATTCAGACATACTAGTGGTTAGTACAGTGGTGTATTAGTGAGCACGGTGGTGTATTAGTGAGCACAGTGGTGTATTAGTGAGCACGGTGGTGTATTAGTGAGCACAGTGGTGTATTAGTGAGCACGGTGGTGTATTAGTGAGTACAGTGGTGTATTAGTGAGCACGGTGGTGTATTAGTGAGTACAGTGGTGTATTAGTGAGCACAGTGGTGTATTAGTGAGCACGGTGGTGTATTAGTGAGTACAGTGGTGTATTAGTGAGCACGGTGGTGTATTAGTGAGTACAGTGGTGTATTAGTGAGCACGGTGGTGTATTAGTGAGTACAGTGGTGTATTAGTGAGCACAGTGGTGTATTAGTGAGCACGGTGGTGTATTAGTGAGTACAGTGGTGTATTAGTGAGCACGGTGGTGTATTAGTGAGTACAGTGGTGTATTAGTGAGCACGGTGGTGTATTAGTGAGTACAGTGGTGTATTAGTGAGCACAGTGGTGTATTAGTGAGCACAGTGGTGTATTAGTGAGCACAGTGGTGTATTAGTGAGCACAGTGGTGTATTAGTGAGCACGGTGGTGTATTAGTGAGTACAGTGGTGTATTAGTGAGCACAGTGGTGTATTAGTGAGCACGGTGGTGTATTAGTGAGCACGGTGGTGTATTAGTGAGCACGGTGGTGTATTAGTGAGCACGGTGGTGTAGTGGTTAGTATGGTGGTGTAGTGGTTAGTACGGTGGTGTAGTGGTTAGTATGGTGGTGTAGTGGTTAGTACGGTGGTGTAGTGGTTAGTACGGTGGTGTAGTGGTTAGTACGGTGGTGTAGTGGTTAGTATGGTGGTGTAGTGGTTAGTACGGTGGTGTAGTGGTTAGTATGGTGGTGTAGTGGTTAGTACGGTGGTGTAGTGGTTAGTAAGGTGGTGTAGTGGTTAGTATGGTGGTGTAGTGGTTAGTATGGTGGTGTAGTGTTTAGTATGGTGGTGTAGTGGTCAGTATGGTGGTGTAGTGGTCAGTACGGTGGTGTAGTGGTTAGTAAGGTGGTGTAGTGGTTAGTATGGTGGTGTAGTGGTTAGTATGGTGGTGTAGTGGTCAGTATGGTGGTGTAGTGGTCAGTACGGTGGTGTAGTGGTCAGTACGGTGGTGTAGTGGTCAGTATGGTGGTGTAGTGGTCAGTATGGTGGTGTAGTGGTTAGTATGGTGGTGTAGTGGTTAGTAAGGTGGTGTAGTGGTTAGTATGGTGGTGTAGTGGTCAGTATGGTGGTGTAGTGGTCAGTACGGTGGTGTAGTGGTCAGTACGGTGGTGTAGTGGTCAGTATGGTGGTGTAGTGGTTAGTATGGTGGTGTAGTGGTTAGTATAGTGGTGTAGTGGTTAGTATGGTGGTGTAGTGGTTAGTATGGTGGTGTAGTAGTTAGTATGGTGGTGTAATGGTCAGTATGGTGGTGTAGTGGTTAGTACGGTGGTGTAGTGGTTAGTATGGTGGTGTAGTGGTTAGTATGGTGGTGTAGTGGTTAGTATGGTGGTGTAGTAGTTAGTATGGTGGTGTAGTGGTCAGTATGGTGGTGTAGTGGTTAGTACGGTGGTGTAGTGGTTAGTAAGGTGGTGTAGTGGTTAATATGGTGGTGTAGTGGTTAGTTTGGTGGTGTAGTGGTTAGTAAGGTGGTGTAGTGGTTAGTAGGGTGGTGTAGTGGTTAGTATGGTGGTGTAGTGGTTAGTAGGGTGGTGTAGTGGTTAGTAGGGTGGTGTAGTGGTTAGTACGGTGGTGTAGTGGTTAGTACGGTGGTGTAGTGGTTAGTATGGTGGTGTAGTGGTTAGTATGGTGGTGTAGTGGTTAGTACGGTGGTGTAGTGGTTAGTATAGTGGTGTAGTGGTTAGTATAGTGGTGTAGTGGTTAGTAAGGTGGTGTAGTGGTTAGTAAGGTGGTGTAGAGGTTAGTATGGTGGTGTAGTGGTTAGTAGGGTGGTGTAGTGGTTAGTATGGTGGTGTAGTGGTTAGTATGGTGGTGTAGTGGTTAGTAGGGTGGTGTAGTGGTTAGTAAGGTGGTGTAGTGGTTAGTATGGTGGTGTAGTGGTTAGTATGGTGGTGTAGTGGTTAGTATGGTGGTGTAGTGGTTAGTATGTAAGATGATCTGGGTTGGATTCCTGGTCTGGGTGGTTCTGTGTGGAGTGTGTATGTTCTCTCTGTGTTTGAGTGGGTTCCTACGGGTTCTCCGGTTTCCTCCCACCGTCCAAACACATGCATGTTACGTTGATTGGTCACTCTAAATGGCCCGTAGGTGTGAGTGTGTGTTGACCATGCGATGGACTGGCGACCTGTTCATGTCGTACCCCGCCTTCACCCAATGACACTGGGATTGGCTCCAGCCCCCCTGTGGTCTTGACTAGCGGGATAAAGCAGAAGATCATGGATGGATAGACTAAAACAGGAATTCATATAAACAGCATAAGGGCCCTTTAGCACAACACTGTCTGAAGAAAAACATATATCTCCAAAAAGATGTCTTTACAGTAGATGAGAAAATCACTCTCAGCGTAAGTTAATGGGAAGATTTTTTTGTTCAAAGCAGTTTCAGAGCATTTTGTTGCTCCAATCATCTTAAAATTTACTTCATTTTAGGTTCCAGAATAGACGCAGTAACAAAAACAGCCTGTCTGAAGATGATGAGAGGTCCACAAATGCCTTATGACTTTTTAATACAGAAGCTCACACAAACAGAACAAAGACCCTTCAGCATATCGTCACTGTCCAAAGACAACAAGCATCTCCAAAAAGATACCTTCACAGTAGAGGACCAAACCACTCTGGACCCTCCATGTAAAGTAATGGAAAGGTCTTTAGTTTAAAGCAGTTCTAGAGCGTTTCTATTGGGCCAGTCGTCATGAAACTCTGACGCAGTGTGAAGGACGACTGTAGAGTTCAAATTATGTTGAAAACTAAAAATCACGTGAGATTCTTGCTTTTCATTGGACGGAGATGATATCCTTGAGATTCCCAGCATGTTGTCGGTGAAGAATTTTAGATCTTTCTCATTGTTTCCTCCTCAGACAATGAATGACTTTGACTATCTGAAGCTCCTGGGAAAAGGCACATTCGGGAAGGTGATCCTGGTCAAGGAGAAGGCCAGCGGAACTTATTATGCAATGAAGATTCTAAAGAAGGAGGTCATCATCGCCAAGGTGAGAAGATCATACTGTGTCAAAGCAGGACCCCAGAAACGAGAGACCTCTAGCCTCTAGAGACTGGTCTTAGACTGACCAAGGCTCTCTAAATAGCCATGTGGTGTTGTGTTTTAATTGTAGTAATTCATTTAGACACATTACAGTTGTATACATGTGTGTTTATAGAAGTGTTTAGATTATGGTTTTTCCAAGAACTTGTTTTTAAGGTACTAGACTTAAGGCTCATTTATACTCAACAAAGCTTACAGATACGGACGGAACGGAGCAAGTTTCGAGTTTATTTGTTATTTGCACATCATGTTAGGACATAACATGCATTGAAATGTTTGGGGTGAGGCTCAGATACAACTCTCCAGCATTATATATGTAAAACAGTGCAGACATACAATACTTAGACAATAATGAAATAAAAAATAGGTTAGAATATATACATTCAGTAATAACTGAAATATATAAAGGACTATACAAAACATACACAAGATATATATATAAGATATATATATATATATATATATAAGATATACAGGAGGACTGATGCAGACACTTTTGTATTGACAGGTTATCTAAGAAGATATATCTATTTAAAGTGACTTAGTGATATTGACCATAGCAGCGATATCAGAATAAATAATATAATAATAGTATAATATAATATAATATAGCAGTGACCGAGTGAACAGTATTGGGGTCTCTCAGTCTCACAGTTTGTTCAGAAGCCTGACAGCGTGTGGGTAAAAGCTGTTCATTAGCCGGTTTGTTCTGGTCTGGATATATCGCTGGATATTAGGGCTGTGTGTTGGCAAGAACCTGGCGATACAATACGTATTGTGTTACAGCGATCACCATTCATATATACTGTGATTTTTCAAATCCTACTATTAAAACACACCACTGTATGAACAGGTTTGACAATGTTTACAATAGCATTGCGCCCTTGTGCTGCTTGTTAATGTTGGAGTGGAGCTGAAAATGGATTACAACACTGCCATCTAGTGGTCAGAGGTTTAAACACAACACACAGTAATTCACTGTCTGCCAGGAATCTGTGTATCGATACTGTGTTTGAGAATCAATACAGTATCACAAAACATAATATCCCGATATTTAATATTTTCAATATTTTTTTACACCCCTACTGGATAAACAGCAATACCGCTGCAGACAGTGGCACTTTCATTCGAACACGACGAAGAAGGAACGGCAGGAGATTGGAGATTGGTTGTGCGAGCTGGTTAGAAATTTTAACCGTGATGTAACT
>CM038722.1:30644796-30779796 GCA_021613375.1 Megaleporinus macrocephalus
ACTTTCATACATACATACATACACACATACACACACACATATACATACATACATACACACACATACACATACATACACACACATACACACACATACATACACACACACACACACACACATACATCCACACACACACATCCACACACACACATACATACACACACACATAGACACATACATACACACATATACATACATACAAACACACATACATACATAAAAACATAAATATATACGTTTGTTTATGGTTAACTTTTTCTTATTATTTTTTCCTTGCAGCTGTTTTTTCATTTGTCGAGAGAGCGCGTGTTTTCGGAAGACCGGACCCGTTTCTATGGCGCCGAGATCGTCTCTGCACTGGACTACTTGCACTCTGCTAAGATTGTTTACCGCGACCTGAAGGTAAACAGAAACACGCTTGCTTCTTCTGAAAGGTGAAGGAGTGGCTTTTAGGAACACCCTAGACGTTCAGTTTGTCAGTCACTGCTGTGCTCAGACATAGTTTTGAGACACTCCTGTCATCAGTGGTCTTTAGTTTTAGTTAATATATTAATGTATTCTGGAAACTGTGGACGTTCTGACTTCTCAGCCAACACTTTGAGTCCAACTGCGCAATAACGAGCTAGTAAACTTTCACCGAACCCTCCAGTCCAGATGCACAAACCAGAGAGCTCCAGCATACCATTCAACACAGACTCTTCATTAACTCTCTAAAAAAAACGAGAGAATTAATCTGACAACAGCATCTCGTCTCTTGGTAATAAGATGTCTGTGAGAAAGTTTGCCGTTGAGACTGAAAGTCCTGGAGCGTGCTGAACTGGGAAGGAAAAAAAAAATGTGGTGGAAAGCACAGGACGTTTTCAAAACCTGCCACACGAGGATTTGAGCCCAGCGCAGGGAGGCACTTGTCGAGCTTATAAATAACGCTATGTTCCCACCAATCTCATTATGGGCTACTTGTGGCTCGCCATGAAAACGCTACCCTTCCAAAACGAAGCTGTGGTGTTTCAAACCCACCTGACCTGCCTTTAAAGTATGTCAGCAATGTGAAGCTTGCGTCCTGAAAGCCGTCCATCAGACAGCGTCCAATAAGTCTGGCTCGGCCCGCTGAGGCACGCAAACCCATAGCCTCCCGTTAGGAGCGCCGATTATCATAACTCCTCTGATGACACCAATTAGTAAATCGGATCATTATCTTAGGAAGGCTACAAATAAACAAGATGGATGCAGAGAGTGTCCCCAGGAGTGCTTTTGAGCAATCAAGTAACTTTGGTGAGGTTTTACTGAAGTAAGAAACTGAAAACTTGCTTATCCCATTTGCAGCTGCTGAGTTCTGTCAATACATATTTGAGAGAGTGTTATGTAAAAGTTTGAACTCCACTGGATCGTACATTCTCTACAGGGAACACACTTACATCTGATAAACCATGAAATACAAACATCATAACTTCTGATAAGTTCATGCATAAATAATAGTTGTGTGTTGAAATGTGCAGACGCGTGTTCCCATGATGCCTTAACTTGTTTCCAGAAATAGAGATAGAAGGATCGACCGGCTATGTAGCAGTTGGACACTTTTTATGAAAATATGTGATCAACGTTCAACCAATATTTCTCCAATTTAGCTGATCCTGACAGCCGTTAAACAAATGAGCCTAATTTCTGTATTTCCAGCTAGTGTTTCATCCAGGAAGAGGAGCCCTCCAGCCAGGTCCCTGCAATTCCTATCTGAACCACTAGGTGGACATACATACTGTTTCATTTTCCACAGACTGACTTAAACATCGTCCGCCTGGCAGTTTGTTACTGTATGTGACTCAAACTTGTCCAGGACAGTTTATAACATCTGTAAAATTAGTAACATCAGCGTCTCTCGTGGGAGAACCAAAGACATTTAACTCTACTAATCTGATACAGCACTTCAGAGACACCACACAGCTGAACAGAGCTAGCACACACAGCTAACACAAAACTAATAACCCAGAGAACCGTGCAGACCAGATCTGACCGGTACGAACAGAACAGCAGCAGAAACAGCCAGAGAGCTAAAGAACCACCGCCAGAGTGATTGAGTTTATAGTTCTAGATAATCAGATCTTCTCGGCTGTAGAAGACGTTCATTCTGCTGCTTAATGTTCCACCTGGATCCACGCTCTGCTGTTCCTAGTAGAGATACTTTTCAGATGTGGCTCTTCTGGAGCTTATCAAGCGGTTTACTCCCACATAGACCAACTTCTAATTTAGACCAACTTCTAATTTAGACCAACTTCTAATTTAGTTATAAATATTATACTGTTTTATATTAGCTCGTTAAAAATGGTAATAAACCAGTTTCCACCTTGTTTCATGACTTGCTTGCGCTAATAATAATATATAGCCCTGCCATGTCTAATAGCCCCGCCCTTGATCGGTATCAGCTATCGGCCGATCGTGTTGCTAGGTGATAGGTGATCGGAATTGGCCTTAAAAACACTGATTGGTCCATGTCTACTTAGAAAAAAAAAAAAAATAATAAGTTCAATTTACATAGCACCCTTCTCATACCCAAGGACGCTTTACATCAAGAAATATATATATATATATATATATATAATTCTGTGAGCAGCAGAGAGAAAGAACGGAGAAATGAGGAAGGTTTTGAGTTGAGCTTTGAAGGAGGAGAGTGAGCGACAGTCACGAAGAGATTGTGGCGATGTGTTCCACAGTTTGGGGGCCATGACGCTGAAAGCTCTCCCCCCCAACAGGGACCAGTCTGAATTTTGGAACAGACAGGTAACCTGCGTCAGAGGACCTAAGAGTTGGGACAGGGCAGTACGGGTGCAGGAGCTCAGCTAAGTAGGCAGGAGCTAAACCATGAGGGGGTTTGTATGTTAGCAGGAGGAGTTTGAACTGGATCTGAAGCTGGTGTAGCTGTAATAGAGCTGGGGTGATATGAACTGATTTTTTAGAGTGAGTGAGTGAGTACTCCAGCTGCTGGGATTGGAAGTACTGAAGGGGATGGATAGCTCTGTTTGGATTGCCAGTAAGAAGAGAGTTACAGTATCTAATCGGGATGATACTAACGCATGGACCAGACTTTCAGTATCTTTTATGGAGAGCGAGGGTCTAAGACAAGAAATATATCGAAGATGGAAAAAAGCTGATTTTACCAGAATCTTAATGTGTGATTTGAGAGAAAGGACAGAGTCAAAGAGTACACCCAATGGACTCCATGGAATCTAATCTAAGGAGGCCAATCAGTCATACCATTAAAACCACCTCCTGGTATCTACACTCATTGTCCATTGTATCAGCTCCACTTACCACATAGGAGCACTTTGTAGTTCTACACTTACAGACTGTAGTCCATCTGTTTCTCTGTGTCTTGTGCTGGTGTAAGTGGATCAGACACAGCAGTGCTGCTGCTGGAGTGTTTAAACACCTCAGTGTCACTGCTGGACTGAGATTAGTCCACCAACCAGCAACATCCAGCAGGCAGGGTGGGTGGCATCAAGTAGGTACTGTACATTAACAGATCTACAACATAGACCAGCAAGGATTGGCGTGTCTAATAGAGTGTCTAATAAGTGGACACTGTTTAAAAACCTCCAGCACTGCTGTGTCTGATCCACTCTCACCAGCACAACACACACTAACACATCTCCACTACATCAGTGTCAGTGTAGTGCTGAGAATGATCTGCCACCCAAATAACCCTTGCTTCGTGGTGGTTCTGTGGGGGTCCACTGAATTGGAGGACTACAAGATGTAGAGAGTGTGCGTATGACGTCACAGCTGGTGGGAGTCACCGCGGTTACACCCACTGGGTGGCAGCGTCAGTGTTCAGTGTGGATGCAGCAACGCAGGAAGAGCTGTTGTGTGATTGACGGCACATATTCAGCAGGATAGAAAGATAAAGGAAAGCAATCGCGTCACACAAGCTGTTTGAAAGTTCCGCTTGAAAGTTTCTTGACTAAATTTCTCTGTTTCACCTCAAACGGTGCAGCCGTTACGTTCTGGCTCCGGTTTCAGCTTCTTGTTTAAATGTTCCTGGTTAACGTTAAATGGTACTGCAGTTCTAATAGTACGTGGGGCCACAGATTGTAACTGCTGCACCATTCTAGGTGGAACGGGAAATTCAAACAAGAAGCTGGAGAATGGGAAGCAAGTGTGGATCTGCAGTGGCAGTTCTGTGTCGGGTTTGCTGGAATTTGGTGTTATATATCTCTATTTTTGTCGATTTTGAGTTTTCTACAGCATTTGAACACGCCAATGGTCGTTTACATTGTGTAAACATTTTATGATTAATGGAGCAATAGAAGTGCTCGAAAACAGATTGAAAAAAATTCTGGTTCCATTGACTTACATTGAAAGTAAAGTATGTTTTTGTTCTCTCCTGTAAAGTTACCATTTTGAAGATACCTGTTTTTCATTGGACAGCGACGATAGATAGATAGATAGATAGATAGATAGATAGATAGATAGATAGATAGATAGATAGATAGATAGATAGATAGATAGATAGACAGATAGATAGATAGATAAATAGATAGATAGATATATAGATAGATAGATAGATAGATAGATAGATAGATAGATAGATAGATAGATAGATAGATTCTTTATTGATCCCGAAGGAAATTAGCAGCCAGTAACAGTTACACAGTACAAAACAAAGTACAAAACACAGCACAAAAAACCAGTAAGGTATATAAAGAAGAATAAAGAATTCCAATAGTCAAAAAGAATATATACAAGAACATATGAATACAAACTATACAACCTGACTGACTGTTGGTATTGATACTCATAGGTATTGATACTCATGAGTTAAATACACCGATGATGGCTGGGGCTGGGGGTCAGACAGTGTTGGCTCACAAATACAAACCCAGTTTTCCTTAAAAGAGGTTCACAAACTCAACAAAAGCAGGTTTAGGCCATGTTTGAATGTCTGGTTTTGCCTTTTCCTCCTAATAAACCCTGTTCCTGCACTGTTTTGCCACTCAGTCCGACTAAGGAGGCGCATTGTAGCGGGATACTAGCGTCCATGCATACTCTCGAAACGTAAGCGAAGCTGAAGAAATGGAAAATGAGTGTAGATACAAGGTGGTGGTTGTAAAGTTACAGCCGATCGTCGTATGAACCTCTGTAGTGTTTAGTCTTACCAGCACTATTTATTTAACTTTCGAAAAACTGGAGCAACACAGCAGCAACAACAAACAACAGCAGCAGACTGCACCCACACGATCACACTGGTGACGAATCACCACGGATTTGTTCCTCAGCTAATCTAGTCCCAAATGTACAGGTTTATAGCTTCATTTACAACTTCATTCAACTCTGTTTTACTGAAATTCAGCCCCTGCCCATTGGCCTCTACTGTAAGGGTGGTTTGAGTCTAGGGGTTTTATCTTCTTTCCTAAGTACAGGGAAACAAAGTGAAAGTACTGTTTATAAAAGCTGACCGTGCATTACTCATGCAACAGCTTGGGCTGAAAACCACTGGAGTATTCCTCTAAAGCAGGGCTGGGGAGCTCAAGGTCGGAGTCCAGTAGAGTTTGGTGATTTCCCTGCTCCAGCACACCCACCAAACCTGTCAGTTAGAGGTTAAGTCAGGATGTGTTTGAGCTGGAAAACACCAAACTCTGCAGCTTTAGTGCCCTCATATCCTAAAGCGTGTGTCCTAACAGTCCAGCACGTACGGGTAAAAGGGCCAGGAAAGAGGCGTTCCTGCTCCTGCGTCTTGCTGGAAGTTTTGCTAAAAGACTGACAACAGAAATAGGAGATGTCCCAGTTTCATAGTGTTATATTGAAGGCAAGTCAAGAGGGGTGGTACCGAAAAAGTACCAAAAAAACAAAATATAGCGTCTGTCAACGTCACGCTGATGGAGATTTGAGGATAATAATAGTTCAATCACGCTTAGCCTCAGAATCTTACACAGACTTACATAGTGTAGCTTTGTAGAGAGAGTGTGTAGTGTGATGCTCACTTTACCATTCAAGTGTCCCCTCGTCTAGCCCAGTCTAGCTCACTAACTGCTCTCAGCTGAGTGGGTGCACTAAAGCAAAGAAGGCACCAACATGTAAAAGGCTGGGAGGGGGTCCTGCAGGACCAGGACTGGGAAGCTCGAGTGTGTCATTTGGGAATCGTTTGAGAAGTCATTGATCCTGGGGTCGTGAGCCCGTTCTAACACGAGGCGTCATCCTGATGAAAACTCTACTGACAGGCAGAAATGTTTTTGTGTTTTAAAGGTTCTCAGTGTATCAGCTCCAGTTGTTTATGTGCTATTTTAATCTTCTGGAGTATTAAAATTCAAACATACTGTATAAAAAAAAGCAAAAAAAAAAAAAAAGTACTGCCTCATTGAAATACATAGAGAATGACCCGATTACTGTGTTCACATTGTTTAACCAGTTTAAGCAGTCTGTAGTTTAGCGGCGCGGCCCTGATTTAGTGGTGCAGACATAATTGTGTACAGTACAGAGATATTGAACAATAAAGGTCGGCGCCCTTGGGTCAGTTTCCCATTCATTCACAGCTCAGACACAACTGCTGCGTCTACGTATGTAATTCTCTCAAATCTGGCACATATAGTGCCAAACGTATCTCTGAGGGTTGGATTAATATCAGCAGTACTTCTAGTATACTGCTTCATCCTACACTGTTAAACCAAGATGGTTCTTCTTCGGTTCATTAGTAAAGACATCCATATTTTACTGACACCACTAGTGAGGGGGAGATGGAGCATCAACCTCTGGAGAAAGCGCAGAGCTATAAAAGACATATGATCGTAGCTTCGTCATCACTGGCTGAAACTGAAGGTTCAGTTGTTATTGTTGAGATCTGTGCACATGAAGTCCAGCCAGATGAAGACTCGCCATCATTGGTTGCTGCTGACAGACTCACTTAAACTGGTTTACACTTTGGGTCTGTCACAAAACCTAGTGAGGGTCTACATACACAGCATTTTACATCATAGACTGCGGCTCCCGACATGTAGGCTGTCCCAGTTCTTAGATATAGTAAACATGTTGTGTACTTAGGAGCCTTATTTTATATTTTTTATTTCGGCCCGATTGGAAGGAAGCATCAAACGCTTCCTCGGGCGAAGCTACGAGCAGTGAAGTGGTTTTAAAATGTGAGTTATTTTGTTTTAACATTGTGTTTTAATGTGTTTCTGGTCATATAATCACACAAAACAGTTTTTTATTATCAGCTCTGTAACGAGTCCTTCACCGTTTAGCACTTTTATACTCGAGCCATTAGCATTTAAAGCCTCAGGCTATTGTTTTGGATAGCGGGCTGGTAGCTTAGCAACCAGCTAAAACACTAGTCGCGTGCTGCAGTGGGTGGGAACAAGCCGTGACGCAGTCTCTCTCTAACTAGAGCGTCTCAGTAATCTGTTTTATGAGGAGAGATGAGGAGAGAACACTGATACTTACACAGATGCTACCTAGACAGCCTACTTAGACACTCACTAGGATTTGAGACACACCCCTTTATATTCTCTGTAACTAGATCTGTTATGTAGGCCAAGAAGGTTAGCAAAAAGCTAACAGAAATTGTAATGGGAATGACCTCTATAGGACTAGTCTATTTGGATTGAGGTGTATACATGGACGTGTTCTATTCCGATTGAGCTATTCGTCGGATCATTAACAGATTATCAGGCTGCATGTAGCCACTGATCCACTCACACAGCATGGCTGCTACTTACAGGTCACTGTTGTGGGTTGTGATGCTAATAAAGGTGTAGCTGCTGGTCTCTTCAGTCTCTTCAGTGTTAAACACTGAGCTGAAGCTGCTCTGAGTGTTTGAGATACGGTGTTTACCATAAAACAAGAGAAGTTCCTCCGCTTAACATAAACACTGTCAAAAAATAAATAGTTCTCAATAGTTTATTGATTTGGACCCGCATTGGACAAAGTCTGGGTCCGGGCTGGGACAGCAGTCGGGGTTAGTGACCTCGACCCTAGAAGATGTATCAGTGCAGACTGCAGAATTAAAGTGGTCGAGAGTAGAGATGGAAGGATCCATCGGCTATGTATCGGATACTTCTCCAATTTAGAGCTGATTCAGAGAGCCGTTAAACAGAAGAGCCTAATTTCTGTATTTCCAGCTAGTGTTTCATCCAGGAAGAGGAGAACCCCCTCCCTGCAATTCCTATCTGAACCACTAGGTGGAAATACACACCCTTTCATTTTCCACAGACTGACTGAAGCAGCGACGTCGAGAGAAAACATGCGCTAATAGAAAACATGTCGTCCGTCTGGCAGTTGTTTACTGTACGTGACGCAGACTCATCCAGGACGTTTATAAAATGTGTAAAATCAGATTTAGTTTAAAATAACAGAGTCTGAGTTTAATAACTGCAGTTTTTACTGAATTTATTTAGTTTTAAATTAAGGGTCTAAATGCAATGCAGTATTGGGGATATTTGTTTGATATACTGTTTATTTACTAGTTAAAAATATTATTGTGTTTTATATGAGCTCGTTAAAAACGGTAATAAACCAGTTTCGACTATGTGTCATGACTTGCTTGCGCTAATAACTATATGTAGCCCTGCCGTGGCATATAGCCCCGCCCTCTATCAGTATCGGCTATCGGCCAATCGCGCTGAAAGGTGATCGGCGATCGGAATTCACCTCAGAAATGCTGAATGGTCCATCTCTAGTCGAGAGCATGTAAAAGATGTGGAAGCCGAAGTTCAGCAGCTTGTTATTTGAATTTTTTCATTCCACCTTAAATGGTGCCAGAGTTATATACTAGGTGGAACATTCGACTAAGAAGCTGGTGAACAGGAGCCAGCTCTTCCATCACTTAAAGATAAACATAAAGCCCTCTGACAGGTCACTTCACAGCCTGGAACAGAAGACTTAGATCTGAGGGTCTGCTTTGATGTTGTATGTAAATGTTGGGGGGTGTAAATATAATATATAATATATAAAATATTAATGTGTGGAATCAGCTCGTTTTGCCTCTTATATAAAAGCAGGATTTGTGCATATATATATATATATATATATATATATATATATATATATATATATATATATATATATATATATATATATATATATATATATAAGCTATAAGCAAGGAGGAACAGCAGTGTTTTAGCTTCACGGTATATAGAGTTCTATGTGTTGGACTCTATTTACCAGACTTTAAAAATGTAAAGACTTTTTTTATTCTGTGGCACCTTTAAAAAAATCATATTTATTGCGTTTCCGGGGCAACCTGTTCATAAACTGCTGAGAAAAGTAATCTAACCAGGCGGTTTTGTGTTTGTGTAGCTGGAGAACCTGATGCTGGACAAAGACGGCCACATTAAAATCACAGACTTCGGCCTGTGCAAGGAGGGCATCACCGACGCCGCCACCATGAAGACGTTTTGCGGAACTCCCGAGTATCTGGCCCCCGAGGTAACCAGGGCAGTGGCAGTAAACACGGGGCCCTGTGCACACACTGTCATTTACCGTGCCTTATTGAAGGCCTGTGTGGGTGACATCACCGCGACATGACTCTGATCCACATGCTCCAGCAGCGCGCTGGACCCGCGGCGGTCCGCTGTGGTGTGACTCACGCAGCCGTTACATCATAGGTGTGGATGTAGGACAGCACTGCTGGTCAGCACTGCAGCTTTAAGAACTCAGTGTGTCAGAAAGTGTGTGTCTGATCTGGCGGGACGGATGATGTAAGCGGACGTCAGCGCTGATTATCGATGACTCTGGATTTATTGCTGAGTCACTGAGCAGAGCTCTGAGCTCCTGTGTGGATGATGCGCTGATTATCGATGACTCTGGATTTATTGCTGAGTCACTGAGCAGAGCTCTGAGCTCCTGTGTGGATGATGCGCTGATTATCGATGACTCTGGATTTATTGCTGAGTCACTGAGCAGAGCTCTGAGCTCCTGTGTGGATGATGCGCTGATTATCGATGACTCTGGATTTATTGCTGAGTCACTGAGCAGAGCTCTGAGCTCCTGTGTGGATGATGCGCTGATTATCGATGACTCTGGATTTATTGCTGAGTCACTGAGCAGAGCTCTGAGCTCCTGTGTGGATGATGCGCTGATTATCGATGACTCTGGATTTATTGCTGAGTCACTGAGCAGAGCTCTGAGCTCCTGTGTGGATGATGCGCTGATTATCGGTGACTCTGGATTTATTGCTGAGTCACTGAGCAGAGCTCTGAGCTCCTGTGTGGATGATGCGCTGATTATCGATGACTCTGGATTTATTGCTGAGTCACTGAGCAGAGCTCTGAGCTCCTGTGTGGATGATGCGCTGATTATCGATGACTCTGGATTTATTGCTGAGTCACTGAGCAGAGCTCTGAGCTCCTGTGTGGATGATGCGCTGATTATCGGTGACTCTGGATTTATTGCTGAGTCACTGAGCAGAGCTCTGAGCTCCTGTGTGGATGATGCGCTGATTATCGGTGACTCTGGATTTATTGCTGAGTCACTGAGCAGAGCTCTGAGCTCCTGTGTGGATGATGCGCTGATTATCGATGACTCTGGATTTATTGCTGAGTCACTGAGCAGAGCTCTGAGCTCCTGTGTGGATGATGCGCTGATTATCGATGACTCTGGATTTATTGCTGAGTCACTGAGCAGAGCTCTGAGCTCCTGTGTGGATGATGCGCTGATTATCGGTGACTCTGGATTTATTGCTGAGTCACTGAGCAGAGCTCTGAGCTCCTGTGTGGATGATGCGCTGATTATCGATGACTCTGGATTTATTGCTGAGTCACTGAGCAGAGCTCTGAGCTCCTGTGTGGATGATGCGCTGATTATCGATGACTCTGGATTTATTGCTGAGTCACTGAGCAGAGCTCTGAGCTCCTGTGTGGATGATGCGCTGATTATCGGTGACTCTGGATTTATTGCTGAGTCACTGAGCAGAGCTCTGAGCTCCTGTGTGGATGATGCGCTGATTAGATCTGAGACTGTATAGAATATATTGATCACACATTAGACATGACTGACCATCACTGACCAGTCCTGACACGTAGTGATGTCACCAACAGGTTTTAGAGGCCAGTGCACTACACTGAGTGATTATTGATTATTGTCAATGTCAAATAAGATTATGTCAAAAAAGTTATTTTATATATATATATTATAGCATAATGTAAGTGACTGAATTGGTTATTGATCAGATATTGGAGGATAATGTAATGAAGGAAGTGTCTATTGAGTATAATGTAAGTGACTGTATTGGTTATTGATCAGATATTGGAGGATAATGTAATGAAGGAAGTGTCTATTGAGTATAATGTAAGTGATTGTATTGGTTATTGATCAGATATTGGAGGATAATGTAATGAAGGAAGTGTCTATTGAGTATAATGTAAGTGATTGTATTGGTTATTGATCAGATATTGGAGGATAATGTAATGAAGGAAGTGTCTGTATTGAGTATAATGTAAGTGACTGTATTGGTTATTGATCAGATATTGGAGGATAATGTACTGAAGGAAGTGTCTATTGAGTATAATGTAAGTGATTGTATTGGTTATTGATCAGATATTGGAGGATAGTGTACTAAAGGAAGTGTCTATTGAGTATAATGTAAGTGACTGTATTGGTTATTGATCAGATATTGGAGGATAATGTAATGAAGGAAGTGTCTATTGAGTATAATGTAAGTGATTGTATTGGTTATTGATCAGATATTGGAGGATAATGTAATGAAGGAAGTGTCTATTGAGTATAATGTAAGTGATTGTATTGGTTATTGATCAGATATTGGAGGATAATGTACTGAAGGAAGTGTCTGCATTGATTACTGGACATGTATTGGAGCATAATGTAAGTGATTGTATTGGTTATTGATCAGATATTGGAGGATAATGTACTGAAGGAAGCATCTGTATTCAGCATACTGTAAGTAATTATATTGATTATTGATCAGATATTGGAGAATAATGTTCTGAATGAAGTGTGTATATTGATTACTGCACATGTATTGGAGCATAATGTAAGTGATTTTATTGGTTATTGATCAGATATTGGAGGATAATGTACTGAAGGAAGTGTCTGTATTGATTTGCACATGTATTGGAGCATAATGTAAGTGATTATATTGGTTATTGATCAAATATTGGGGGATAATGTACAGAAGGAAGTGTTTATGTTAGTGACTATATTGATTATTGTTTAGGTATTAGATAATCATGCCCTTATGTTAGTGACTATATTGATTATTGTTTAGGTATTAGATAATCATGCCCTTATGTTAGTGACTATATTGATTATTGCTCAGGTATTAGATAACCATGCCCTTATGTAGGTGACTATATTGATTATTGCTCAGGTATTAGATTACCATGCCCTTATGTAGGTGACTATATTGATTATTGCTCAGGTATTAGATTATCATGCCCTTATGTAGGTGACTATATTGATTATTGTTTAGGTATTAGATAATCATGCCCTTATGTTAGTGACTATATTGATTATTGCTCAGGTATTAGATAATCATGCCCTTATGTTAGTGACTATATTGATTATTGTTTAGGTATTAGATAAGCATGCCCTTATGTTAGTGACTATATTGATTATTGCTCAGGTATTAGATAATCATGCCCTTATGTAGGTGACTATATTGATTATTGCTCAGGTATTAGATAATCATGCCCTTATGTAGGTGACTATATTGATTATTGCTCAGGTATTAGATAATCATGCCCTTATGTAGGTGACTATATTGATTATTGCTCAGGTATTAGATTATCATGCCCTTATGTAGGTGACTATATTGATTATTGCTCAGGTATTAGATAATCATGCCCTTATGTTAGTGACTATATTGATTATTGTTTAGGTATTAGATAATCATGCCCTTATGTTAGTGACTATATTGATTATTGCTCAGGTATTAGATAATCATGCCCTTATGTAGGTGACTATATTGATTATTGCTCAGGTATTAGATAATCATGCCCTTATGTAGGTGACTATATTGATTATTGCTCAGGTATTAGATAATCATGCCCTTATGTAGGTGACTATATTGATTATTGCTCAGGTATTGGAGAATAATGGGCTAAATTAAATGACCGTATTGATTGTTGCTCAGGTATTGGAGGATAATGATTACGGGCGAGCGGTGGACTGGTGGGGTCTTGGCGTAGTCATGTATGAGATGATGTGTGGACGACTGCCCTTTTATAATCAGGTATGCTGACATCACAACCCGCATGCATTCAGTGTTGTTTATAGCCTAGTCTAATAAAAAATACATATTTTGTGAGAAAGACATTCACTGTTACTGGTCTGTGTTATTATTAATTCTGTTTATTGATAATTATTATTATTATTAATTCTGGAATGTCTTCCTGTAGCTAGAAAAAACATAGTGATGTGATTGCGCTGCCAGTAAGCCACAAAAACAAAGCCACTTTACTTTCATGATGATGTTAGTTTAGCGTGTATGCGTGTTGAGCTACCGGTTCAGGCCGCCGCTGGCCGCTGCCGTGTTTATGTACGTTTGTGTTTGTGTTTTCGTTTCCAGGACCACGAGAAGCTGTTTGAGCTGATTCTTATGGAGGAAATAAAATTTCCCAGAACTCTCTCTGCTGACGCCAAGTCTCTGCTCTCCGGCCTTCTCATCAAAGACCCCAACAAGAGGTGCGGCAGTGAGCGCGTGGAACTATTATTTAGCTTGGACTCGATACGAGATTACAGGAAATGACATCACGTGAAGGGACGTTGCTGCTGTTATTATTGACGCTGGACGTTGAAGAAAAGCTGCTTGTTTGTAAATGCAAATCTGATGCAAACGGAAAGTAGGGTGTGTATTTCTGAACCCGTGTGTGTGTGTGTTTGGGTGTGTGTGTGTGTTTGGGTGTGTGTAGATTGGGAGGAGGGCCGGATGATGCGAAGGAGATCATGAGACACAGTTTCTTCTCTACGTTGGACTGGCAGGACGTGTATGATAAAAAGGTACCAGAGCATCCACTTTAGAGGGTTTCAGGGTTATTTATTTATTTATTTATTTATTTTTTCTAATAATAAAACAGAAGAAACCAACTCCAAGTGCTTATGTGTTTGTACAAAGCTCTGTTCCTCAAGCACTGAACACATAATACAGGGGTATTTAATTAGAGTCAGTAAAGTCCAGTTAGAGGAGATCTCCTCAGGACAAGGTCCAGAACATCATCATTTCTAACGTGTGTTCTGATTCAGTGGTGTATCCTGTTTACTGAAGTAGTCTAGTATCAGAATCTTTATTCTCCGACTCGCTTTATTCTCCGCCTCGCTTTATTCTCCGACTCACTTTATTCTCCACCTCGCTTTATTCCCTGACTTACTTTATTCTCCAACTCTCTTTATTCTCCACCTCGCTTTATTCCCTGACTCTCTTTATTCTCCAACTCACTCTATTCTCTGACTCGCTTTATTCTCCACCTCGCTTTATTCCCTGACTCTCTTTATTCTCCAACTCACTCTATTCTCTGACTCGCTTTATTCTCCGACTCTCTTTATACTCCAACTCACTCTATTCTCCGACTCGCTTTATTCTCCGACTCGCTTTATTCTCCAACTCACTCTATTCTCAGACTCGCTTTATTCTCCGACTCGCTTTATTCTCCGACTCACTTTATTCTCCACCTCGCTTTATTCTCTGACTCGCTTTATTCTCCGCCTCGCTTTATTCTCCGACTCACTTTATTCTCCACCTCGCTTTATTCTCTGACTCACTTTATTCTCCGCCTCGCTTTATTCTCCGACTCGCTTTATTCTCCGACTCGCTTTATTCTCCGACTCACTTTATTCTCCGCCTCGCTTTATTCTCCGCCTCACTTTATTCTCCGCCTCGCTTTATTCTCCGACTCGCTTTATTCTCCGACTCGCTTTATTCTCCGACTCACTTTATTCTCCGCCTCGCTTTATTCTCCGCCTCGCTTTATTCTCCGACTCACTTTATTCTCCGCCTCGCTTTATTCTCCGACTCGCTTTATTCTCCGACTCACTTTATTCTCCGCCTCGCTTTATTCTCTGACTCGCTTTATTCTCGACTCACTTTATTCTCCGACTCACTTTATTCTCCGCCTCGCTTTATTCTCCGACTCGCTTTATTCTCCGACTCACTTTATTCTCCGCCTCGCTTTATTCTCTGACTCGCTTTATTCTCGACTCGCTTTATTCTCCGACTCACTTTATTCTCCGCCTCGCTTTATTCTCTGACTCGCTTTATTCTCGACTCACTTTATTCTCCAACTCGCTTTATTCTCCGACTCGCTTTATTCTCCGACTCACTTTATTCTCTGACTCACTTTATTCTCTGACTCGCTTTATTCTCGACTCACTTTATTCTCCAACTCACTTTATTCTCTGACTCGCTTTATTCTCTGACTCGCTTTATTCTCGACTCACTTTATTCTCCAACTCACTTTATTCTCTGACTCGCTTTATTCTCGACTCACTTTATTCTCCAACTCACTTTATTCTCCGACTCACTTTATTCTCCAACTCACTTTATTCTCCGACTCACTTTATTCTCCAACTCGCTTTATTCTCCGACTCGCTTTATTCTCCGACTCACTTTATTCTCTGACTCGCTTTATTCTCGACTCACTTTATTCTCCAACTCGCTTTATTCTCCGACTCGCTTTATTCTCCGACTCACTTTATTCTCCGCCTCGCTTTATTCTCTGACTCGCTTTATTCTCGACTCACTTTATTCTCTGACTCACTTTATTCTCTGACTCGGTTTATTCTCCGCCTCGCTTTATTCTCTGACTCGCTTTATTCTCCGCCTCACTTTATTCTCTGACTCGCTTTATTCTCGACTCACTTTATTCTCCAACTCACTTTATTCTCTGACTCACTTTATTCTCTGACTCACTTTATTCTCTGACTCGGTTTATTCTCCGCCTCGCTTTATTCTCTGACTCGCTTTATTCTCCGACTCACTTTATTCTCCGACTCGCTTTATTATCCGCCTCGCTTTATTCTCCGACTCGCTTTATTCTCCGACTCGCTTTATTCTCCGACTCACTTTATTCTCCTACTCGCTTTATTCTCCGACTCACTTTATTTTTTCAACTCACTTTATTCTCTGACTCACTTTATTTTTTCAACTCACTTTATTCTCTGACTCACTTTATTCTCCAACTCGCTTTATTCTCTGACTCGCTTTATTCTCTGACTCGCTTTATTCTCCAACTCACTTTATTCTCCAACTCGCTTTATTCTCCGACTCACTTTATTCTCTGACTCGCTTTATTTTCCAACTCACTTTATTCTCTGGTTCACTTTATTCTCTGACTCGCTTTATTCTCCGACTCACTTTATTCTCCGACTCGCTTTATTCTCCGACTCGCTTTATTCTCCGACTCGCTTTATTCTCCGACTCGCTTTATTCTCCAACTCACTTTATTCTCAGACTGGCTTTATTCTCTGACTCGCTTTATTCTCTGACTCGCTTTATTCTCTGACTCGCTTTATTCTCTGACTCACTTTATTCTCTGACTCGCTTTATTCTCCGACTCGCTTTATTCTCCGCCTCGCTTTATTCTCCGCCTCGCTTTATTCTCTGACTCACTTTATTCTCTGACTCGCTTTATTCTCCGACTCACTTTATTCTCCGACTCGCTTTATTCTCCGACTCACTTTATTCTCAGACTCGCTTTATTCTCGACTCACTTTATTTTTTCAACTCACTTTATTCTCCGACTCACTTTATTTTTTCAACTCACTTTATTCTCTGACTCACTTTATTCTCCGACTCGCTTTATTCTCCGACTCGCTTTATTCTCCGACTCGCTTTATTCTCCGACTCACTTTATTCTCCAACTCACTTTATTCTCCAACTCGCTTTATTCTCCGACTCACTTTATTCTCTGACTCGCTTTATTTTCCAACTCACTTTATTCTCTGGTTCACTTTATTCTCCGACTCGCTTTATTCTCCGACTCGCTTTATTCTCTGACTCGCTTTATTCTCTGACTCGCTTTATTCTCCAACTCGCTTTATTCTCTGACTCGCTTTATTCTCCGACTCGCTTTATTCTCTGACTCACTTTATTCTCCAACTCGCTTTATTCTCTGACTCGCTTTATTCTCCAACTCACTTTATTCTCCGACTCACTTTATTCTCAGACTGGCTTTATTCTCTGACTCACTTTATTCTCTGACTCGCTTTATTCTCTGACTCGCTTTATTCTCTGACTCGCTTTATTCTCCGCCTTGCTTTATTCTCTGACTCGCTTTATTCTCTGACTCACTTTATTCTCCAACTCTCTTTATTCTCTGACTCGCTTTATTCTCCAACTCACTTTATTCTCAGACTGGCTTTATTCTCTGACTCGCTTTATTCTCTGACTCGCTTTATTCTCTGACTCGCTTTATTCTCCGCCTCGCTTTATTCTCTGACTCGCTTTATTCTCTGACTCGCTTTATTTTCCAACTCACTTTATTCTCTCACTCGCTTTATTCTCTGGTTCACTTTATTCTCCAACTCACTTTATTCTCCGACTCGCTTTATTCTCCGACTCGCTTTATTCTCTGACTCGCTTTATTCTCCGACTCGCTTTATTCTCTGACTCGCTTTATTCTCTGACTCGCTTTATTCTCTGACTCACTTTATTCTCCGACTCACTTTATTCTCCGCCTCGCTTTATTCTCTGACTCACTTTATTCTCTGACTCGCTTTATTCTCCAACTCACTTTATTCTCTGGTTCACTTTATTCTCCGACTCGCTTTATTCTCCGCCTCGCTTTATTCTCCGACTCGCTTTATTCTCTGACTCGCTTTATTCTCCGACTCACTTTATTCTCCAACTCACTTTATTCTCCAACTCACTTTATTCTCTGGTTCACTTTATTCTCCAACTCACTTTATTCTCCGACTCGCTTTATTCTCCGCCTCACTTTATTCTCCAACTCGCTTTATTCTCCGACTCACTTTATTCTCTGACTCGCTTTATTCTCTGACTCGCTTTATTCTCTGAATAAACAAGGACCAGTGCTGATACCTAGAAAGAAGATAACGACATGCAAGGTTAGATACAGTACAAATGCCGTACCTAGTATTGGCAGTGATGTCAGTGTTATAATCCATTTTCAGCTCCACTCCAACATTAACAAGTAGCACAAGGACGCAGTGCTATTGTAAGCATTGACAAACCTGTTCATATAGTGGTGTGTTTTAATAGTAGTATTTGAAAAATCACGATATATCACTTTACTTCCTATATTGCAATACATTGAATCGTGACCCCCGTATCACGATACGTATCGTATCGCCAGGTTTTTGCCGTCAGACTGTTTATTCACTCCCGGGGCTTCAGTGTGGGTAAAAGAACTTCATATCTTTCTCTTTCTCTCTCTCTCTAGTTGGTTCCCCCGTTCAAGCCCCAGGTAACGTCTGAGACGGACACCCGGTATTTTGACGAAGAGTTCACAGCCCAAACCATCACAATCACCCCTCCTGAGAAGTGTGAGTTCTAGTGTGTGTTCAGCCGTCTGTCAGTGAGCAGGAGTTCTCAGTAAGCTGGATATAAAGCCAGATTGAAGATTGTCCAGTAGTGAAGTCCAGTAGCTCCACTCTTTTTAGTTCACGTTCAAGTCGGATCCTAAAGTTTGAACATCTCAGATTGAAAGTAAGTCAGCACATCTTCGACTACAGGCCCCGGTTTCCGTTTGAACTAGTTTTCATAGAGAAAATCCACCACAATGTAATTCGTTCCAGGGGCGTCCAAACTTTTGCATATACCTGTTCAGAGATCAGCCATAACATTAAAACCATCCCCACTGTATCAGCTCCACTGACCATATAGGAGCTCTTAGTAGTTCTACACTTACAGACTGTAGTTCATCTGATTCTCTGTATACTTAATTACACTGTTCTTCAATGATCAGGACCCCCACAGGACCACCACAGAGCAGATACTATTAGAGAGGTGGATCATTCTCAGCACTGCAGTGACACTAGAGTGTTTAAACACTGTGTCCACTCACTGTCCACTCTATTAGACACTCCTAATACTTGCTGGTCCACCTTGTAGATGTAAAGTCAGAGACAGTAGATCATCTGCTGCTCTACAGTCTGTGTTCCTCTAGTTCTTCATCAGTGGACACAGGACGCCGCCCACAGGACACTGCTGTCTAGATAGTTTTGGTTGGTGGACGATTCTCAGTCCAGCAGTGACACTGAGGTGTTTAAACACTCCAGCAGCAGCACTGCTGTGTCTGATCCACTGACACCAGCACAACACACACTTAACACACCACCACCACATCAGTGTCACTGCAGTGTTGAGAATGACCCACCTCCCTAACTATACCTGCTCTGTGGTGGTCCTGTGAGGGTCCTGATCATTGAAGAACAGGTTAATGAAGTATACAGAGAATCAGATGAACTAGAGTCTGTAAGTGTAGAACTACTAAGAGCTCCTATATGGTAAGAGGAGCTGATACAGAGGAGTAAAGATACCTTCCCAGCTCTAGTCATGCCACATCTCTTGAAAAGTATCGCAATATTATATCTTCACCTTCAGGTTAAAGACAAGCACAACCTGTACAGCAAACTGTTAAAAGAAACTTCCTTAAAACTTGAAAAACAGGTGCAAATTCTCTAAAATTAATAAACTGAACAGGCTTTAATTAAAGACATTATTTTTAAAGTTTATCAGAAAATGGTTTTGTTCCCACAGTGAGAATATGAGGATGATCTGATTTCTCGGCTTAGCTTAATGAATTACATTCAACCCTGCGATTAAAAACATCAACATTACATTAAACGTATTCAAATCAAATATTAATGTTTTTGTACACGTGTCGTCCTTTGTGTTACGTCATTGAAGTTTACTGATGGAGCTCATGTGAATGGCGACAGCGTTAGCTTTAGCATTAGCTCAACTTCAGGGTTTTCCTTCGCACTACAGAGCTCTATAGTACAAGAGCTAGTCCTTTATATATTTCAGTTATAATTATATGTATATTTTTAGCTTATTTTTACTTTAATATTGTCTATTTATTGTATATATATAAAACACTGCCCTGCTGTAGAGTTTTATCTGAGCCTCACCCCAAGCATTTCAATGCATGTTATGTCCTGACATGATGTGCAAATGACAAATAAACTAGAAACTTGAAACTTGAGCTACTACCAGACAGTCAGCAGGGGGCGGTCTGCGGGGGGGGGGGGGGGGGGCGATTGAAATGTACCGGACGAGGATGAGAGTGAAATCCCTCCCTCTCTCTTTCTCTCCCGCAGTCGACGAGGACGGGATGGACTCAGCCGACAGCGAAAGGAGACCGCATTTCCCACAATTCTCGTATTCAGCCAGCGGGCGAGAGTGAGCGACGCCAGTGTTCGTCCCAGGCCATTTAAGGAAATTACGTAGCCATGCTAGGAAAAAGTCTGCCCTGTTTTTTCCCCCTTTTCTCTCAAATTACGTATTGACTTGGGGAACTTTTAGTTTCGTTATTTTGTTTTCGTTGTTTATTATTATTATTATTATTTTTATTTTTTTCTGTTTGATGTGGGACTTTAAAATAAAAGGGGTTTTGCACAGTTGGGTTAGACTAAACTTAGTCGGCCCACAAAAAAAAGTCTCGTACACTTTCAGCATTGTTGTTGTTGTTGTTTACAGAAGATCATGAACAGTTTTGTTTTGTTTTATTTGTTTTTTTGGGGTTTTTTTGTGCATTAAATTATATCCATCAGTATTACCATTGATGTTGACGTATTAGGTTGAGTTTTTTTCTGTTTGCGCTTGTTTGAAAGAGCCATTCTGGGGAACAAAACCAAAAATGTTGCCTTACGCGTGCGGTTCTAGGTGTCAGACGAACACTTGGACGGACGGACGGACAGACGGACGTGCGGACAGACGTTCAGGGTTAATGGCAGTGTCGGTAGATTGACCCTCAGTAGGCTCATAATCTCTTTCCCTTTATCCGTTTCTGTATAGCGCACATCTTCCACCTCCTACTCACGAGTCACTCTCACTCTGCGGAGTGAACGCGGGAGACAGAAAAGAGACAGACGCTTGAAAGACACTATTCTAGGTTTTTCTTTTGATGTTGTTGTTGTTCTTCTTCTTTATTCTGAAGATTTCATTTGCAGGCGGACATCATTCAGTACACACAACTGCCGGTTACTGTAAACCTCACTCAGGCAACTCTGAGCACAAACTACTAACACACCACAGGGCGACTCCACCCAAAAAAAACAAAATATATTTAAAAAAAAAAAAACTTGTGGACCACTGTGTGCATTCCAGACTTCTCTCCTTTGGGTGGAATCTCCCTCAACTAATGCAACAAGTGAGGATCTTATTAAGTGAGACCACCTTAAATGTAGTCGGCATATCTAATATTTCTCATTGTGAGTGTAGGGAGAGGATCTTGTGTCCTCTTATGCTTGTTATGATCTTTAAATGATGACTGAATATGAAGAAAAGAAAGATTAGTCATCATCCTGTCTCTCTCAAACATGGCAGTTATGAGTCACTAGACTGAGAAACTGGTGTTGGGCTTGTTTAAGGGGTTAAATTAGATTTCTTTCATTCTATCCAGTCAAGCGATCTATTGAAAAGCATTGTTTCCTAAGCCAATGTGACATCACAGTGTATAACATAATCTAATCTAATCATGTGATACAATTCTAAATATTATCATTAGATCAAATCAGTGGATGTTTGGAAATGCATTATATAGACAATATTCTGAACCTTCTTATGAGAAATATTAGATACAGGGATTGGATCTAAGGTGACTCGAGCTTGCTAAGATAGCACTTGTTTTAATATTATTTTTTTATTTTATTTTTTTGCAGTGAGTAGAAAGGAAGGACTAGGAATGAGGTCAGTTTTGATTATGTCATCATAGGGACATACAGCTGTATGCGTTAGGTTGGACACACCTGGTCATATACCATGCTTAGTTGATCTACAGTACATCATCTACAGAGAGCGCGTGACCGTGTTCTGCTGACCGGTTTGCAGACTGTGGGGAATAAAACATAAAGGATAGATCATATCGTCACTGTCCAATGAGAAACATGCATCTCCATGTTTGTTGGTTGTTCCACCAATAGAAATGCTCCAAAACAGCTTGGAAACGATTCTGGTTCCATTGACTTCCATTGAAAGTGGCGACTTCTCGGTGTTGTTGATTTGGACGGCGGCGATATAATGTGTCACGTTTTATGTTTTCTTTATTTCCCCACTGTGTTCAACTCCACGGGCGCCCAGACTTTAGGTAGAGCCAATCAGGACCAGCACGTGTTTAGAGCATTGGTCTAGACGCAACGTCTGCCAGTATAATAATATAATCAGATCCTGAATCAGTTCGTTTAGAAAGAAGTTGTATATGGAGTCCGTGTCACTGCGTTAGAGTGCTGATCCACCGTCAGCTGTCCATACAACAGCGTTCCATGAGATACGAGACGGGAGATTATATATATATATATATATATATATATATATAAAGCCACTAGACAAGCACTCAACCTGCAGGGAAAGCTAATCATCAACAGTACACTCCTCTTTCCAAGCAGATAGGAGCTTCCAGCTCTGGTCTCGTTGTTTTTGTTGGTTTGTTTTACTTTCATTTGGTTTAGTATCGTTTCGGAATTATCCAGTTCTGCCTAGCTGTAGAAATCGTGTTAATGGCCGCGCGCCATCGGCAGTAATGTGGAAATCAGTAACCCGAGTCAGATCACATTAACTCTGAGCAAACTGAGCCATGCCATGCCCCGGCGAGAAAAACCCTGAGAGAAGTAGTGCAGGAGAGTGGACTGAAACCTGTTAAACCCCCCAACCCAACCCAGAAGCCCAACCCAACCCCCAGAACTCTGAACCCAGATCCCCAAACCCAAGAACCCAGACCCGACCCCACTCGGCTCCCGCCCCCTTCCTTCCAACTCTTATCCACCCAGCTACAGTATCTATGTGATGTAAATATGCAATGCCTTCCTTTTTCTTTTCTTTTCTTTTCTTTTGTTCTTCGTCACAACTAAACAGAAAAAGAAAACTGTGTGACAGGTGTCGTGTGACTGTACTTAATTGTTGGATGATGAAGAAAAAAAAAATATACACATGATGCATAAGTAAAAAAAAAATTCTAAATAAGACATCAAACACTACAGCAGCAACACAAGTATGAGGGCGTTTCCAAAGAGAAGATTCTCTGTGGTTTCAGGCCCCGCCCCCATTTGCGTGGTCCAATGAACTTCTTTCAAAATTCATCGCAAAATGACGTGTGTGCGTATGTTTCAAAAAAGAAAGAAAAAAAAAAGTTCCAGCTCGTTTTTCTCGCTGTGAGATACTGGTTTCGCTAACAACGGTTCTACATCAGGTTTTCTAATGTTGTTATGAGAGATTTTTGTTTCCAGTGTATTTTTGTACCATAATTGTACTTGTTTTATTTATTTCTTTATTCGTTTCTTTTTTGTTTTGTTTAGTTTTTTGCTTACGGCAATGTTACCCTGTCTCTCGTTCCAACGTTTGTTTTGTTTTGTTTTCTGGGATGAAGGACGATGTTGGATGCATTGCGGATTTTTTGGTTTTCTTCGATTCCGATCCCGTTTAGTTGTTATTGCCTGTTTTTTTGTTTTTGTTTGTTTGTTTGTTTGTTTTTGTTTTCATACCAAAACATGTTGGCAGGTGTCCAGTAGAGGACTTGCCTGGCTGTTTGGTAGTATTTATTTTAAGTTATATTAAAAAGATTCAGAGAAACTGGGCTGTGTTGCGTCATTCATTCAAAGAAAATTCAAGGAAAGATCTCCTTTAACAGAATTCCTGTTCAACCACTCAGACCACTTACAGCTAAAATACTGGAGATGGGAATCATGATACACTATTAATCGCACAATGATATCCTCGTAAGACCTGGTAATTCATTTTTGTCCTCTGGAGGGGACACGAGTCTCCAAAAGATATTTCAAAAACTAAATAAGGTACCTTGCTGTTGTACCATGTAGAGGACATCCTGGTCTTTTCAGTGATGTATCATGTGTTGGGGTGAGTCGTTCACAACAGAAGTTCTGTCTTTTTAAATATGGCCGCCTCTCAGTAACTACATTAACTACAGTAAGAGAGATAAACTATCAAATAATATACATTTGTTATGTCTCTAAATCCTAGAATTGAAATGGTTTAGGTATAAAACTTATAGCTAGTTTTCAAAGCAATTTTTATTGATATGCACAAACGTTGAACTACCTAACAGTGTACGTTTTTGATGTCCTTCGTTGTGGAGACATTGGGACTTACTAAACCTGGTATTATATGAAATTAATGATGTCACAGGTGACGGGAATTTGACTGAGACAGAGATCATTTTTCAACCTGTAAGCTCTGTAAACATGTAAACGTGTAAATTCATTACTAATTTATTTTTAATTAATTACTAATTTAATTTATTCCTAATTTATTAGAAAATGATACATAATTGTACATTTAAAAATAGAACATTAAATGAAATGGGCTGTTAGAGAAGTTGGGTAGTACGTGTAAAATATATGAAACTTTGGATCAAGGTTTGGAGTGATTAACACAGGTTTAGCTAGTGTTCCTAAAAACTGTTTAAACCTGGATTTTTTTATATTTTAATCACAGTAACGTTCATCTTTGTAATAGATTATTATTTATTTCTGTTTATGTTCATATACAGTGCATTTGAAATATTTCTTATACTGACAAAAGTAGAAATGGTATCAAAAAAGGTAAACAATGTTTGTTTACTCATTTTCATTTACATTAATTTCTATAATTGAGTTGGTGCTGATGTTGTAGAAGGGCTTTTGGGCTGATGCAGAACAGAAAACAAGAAATATGACAATGTCCACTATAAATGACATTCCATAAAAAAATAATTTAAAATGTTTTTTTTTTAAACACGGTGACATGTTTTTTCATCTAGTAGACTTAGTTTATGTTGAAATGACTGAAATTCTCAAACTTTCATTTTTCTTGGTCTATATTTTTCTTGGATATACCAAGTACGGCATCAACACGTTTTAAAATTAACTAATGACCTTTTTTCAACTGCAAACGTCTGTTTTACTGATGAGGAACTTTTCAGTCTGTTTATCTGACTGGCAGTGAAGTGGGACTGTTCAGTAGACAGACTGACTGAACTGCCTTAAAAACCTTACTTTACATTAAAACCACCACCTTGTCTCTACAGCGTCTACTTATAGAGCTCCACTGACCCTATAGGAGCACTGTGTACTTCTACACTTACAGACTGTAGTTCATCTGATTCTCTGTATACTTCATTACCCTGTTCTTCAATGATCAGGACCCCCACAGGACCACCACAGAGCAACTATATCAGCTCCACTGACCATATAGGAGCACTTAGTAGTTCTACACTTACAGACTGTAGTTCATCTGATTCTCTGTATACTTCATTACCCTGTTCTTCAATGATCAGGACCCTCACAGGACCACCACAGAGCAGATACTATTAGGGTGATGGGTCATGTGATGTGATGGTGGTGTGTTAGTGTGATCAGACACAGCAGTGCTGTTGTCCACTCACTGTCTATTAGACACTCCTACTACTTGCTGGTCCACCTTGTAGATGTAAAGTCAGAGACAACAACTGTTGCTATACAGTTTGTGTCCTCTAGTCCTTCGTCAGTGGTCACAGGACGCTGCCCACAGGACAGTGTTGGCTGGAGGTTGCTGGTTGGTGGACTGTTCTCAGTATAATAAAATACTGAGGCTTGGTGTTTCAACATACACACACAAAATACTCTGTTACTATTACAGTACGTTTACAAGATCTATCCCAGACACGGACCGTCAGGGGATTTGATAGTTTTTGGGGGGACTCGTGGAATATCATATAATAGGATCTTGAACATTGTATTACAAAGTATTACACTAGATTGTTTTAGTCATTCCATATGATCACTGTCAAAAGAAAAACAAGTTTTCTACAATGGCAGCTTTACAGGAGAGCCCAAAAACAGCCCTTCCTTTTAATGCAAGTCAATGGAACCAGAAATGTTTCCAAGCTATTCTGGAGCATTTCTATTGGTCCACTCGTCTTGAAATTCTCACACAATGTAAAGGGCAGCTGCCGGGTTGCAATGATGTAGAAAAATAAAAATCAATGAAAGTGGAGATGAAAGACTGTATTTAACCCACCTTAAAATAACAGCTTCAAACTAAATCTGTACGTGTCACATGACCAAATTACCATCATCTATGCTCTATGTATAATTTACATCAGCAATCTTCAATTTGACCTGATTCAAGAGTAGCGGAGTTGCATAATAGATTCTATTACAACTTCCTCTTTTTCTCTGACCGGTGAACTCAGAACCAGGCTGGTCTGCTGTACATGCAGCGTTAATGGTAATCAGTGATATTTACATATTTCAGCTTCTGCTTTCTATGCAGTAAATCCTCTTAAAGGCGGGGTGTGTTTATGTTTTGACTAGGTCTCATAATATATGCAAGATTTAACCTACATTTTCAAACCAGGCGCTTACTGTACTGATGGCCTTCTCTCGCAAATCTGAGAGAACTACACTCACAGCTGGGCACGTACACGACAACAACAAGCAGCAGCCAATGAAGTTTACAGACTACACACTGAAACTGAACTGCAGTTTACTGAACACACGATGTACAATATAGTCTGTTCACAGGTTTACTCCTACAGTCCTGCCAGAGAACAACACAACCTTCGTTTTCTAGGCTTGTCATTCTTACGTACTAATAATAGAGAGCTGAACTGAAACATACTGAAAGCCCGGCAAGGTAGTTTAAACAAGTGGTACAGGTTTTTTCTTGTTTTTATCCCAAAATAAACAATCTAGCACTAATATTAGGACAGTCGTCTCTCAGAAAACTGATTCACGTACATCTAGGACTGAATCTGCACTGATGTCAGTCGGACACATTGGGCCATACCAAGGCCCAAAGTTGTAGACTTTGGGAAAATGTAATGTAAGTGATAAATATTCCCGAATATTCTTGAATATTCCCAAGAAGCTGTTGCCACTGGTCACTCTGGTACAGCAGGGGGCCAGTCTACGTCCACAGACTAAAAATAACAAGACAAAAGGGGGGAAAATACTCAATTCAGTGTTTGGGCCATTACAGTCATTTACAGTGAATTCTCAGTTACAAGTCTGTTGGCCATGATCTGCTAATAACAACTGAAGCTGAATAAGATAGAATCTGAAACTTTAACAAGGACCTGTGTTTATAAAACTACAACTAAACTCATTTTATAAGCCATTTCTGTCGGCCCAACCATCTTAACATGTTCACGCAATGTGAAGCTTATAAGTGCTTATGAATGGTCCAATGAAAATCCAACAAACAAAGTTGTTTTGGCATGTGGAGCACTGTTAACTGTTCTATGGTTCTCAGATTCCAGTTCCCTATCACCTGCTTCCTACAGCTCTGTGAAACACACCTCCACATCCAGCTCCAGAATGTCCACCTCAGACTCCATGAGTGCGCAGAGGTTGGGCTTGGTGCGGCCAAAGTCTCCGTGAACAAACTCCTTTATGTAGCTGTGCAGGCAGGTGTTAAGGAAACATCAAACTAATCACATGTGTATGTGTTCTCGGTGTAAATCAGTCATCTGAATGTTTCTGTAAAGGTAGTTACACTGCACTAATCATTTTCAGTACATGCTTTACACCTAAACTGGTTGTCAATAGACTAAATGTGAGGGTAACAGATGTCAATGGATAGATACAGAACATGCTTATGTCAACAAAAGGTTCATACAATATATAGTCGCTGTCCAAATAAATATTTTGGAGCATTTCCATTGGTCTAGTCATTGTGAAGCTTTTACACAATGTAAACAGCAGCATTCAAATGATAATGAAATAATGTAGAATAAAAACGGACAAAAACAATATGTTAATATCAATGAACAGTTATAGTATCGGCTAATTTCAATAAACAGTTATAGTATATATTAATATCAATGAACAGTTATAGTATCTGCTAATTTCAACAAACAGCTATAGTATATATTAATATCAATAAACAGTTATGGTATATGTTAATACTTATGAACAGCTATAGTATATGTTAATACCAATGAACAGTTATAGTATATATTAATATCAATAAACAGTTATAGTATATGTTAATACCAATGAACAGTTATAGTATATATTAATATCAATAAACAGTTATAGTATATGTTAATACTTATGAACAGTTATAGTATATGTTAATACCAATGAACAGTTATAATATATATTAATACCAGTGAACAGATATAGTATGTTAATACCAATAGACAGTTATAGTATCTTCTAATTTCAATACTCGGCTCTAGTATATGTTAATACCAATGAACAGTTCTAGTATATATTAATACCAATGGACAGTTATAGTATATGTTAATACCAGTGAACAGATATAGTATATGTTAATACCAATGGACAGTTATAGTATATGTTAATACCAATGGACAGTTATAGTATATGTTAATACCAGTGAACAGATATAGTATATATTAATACCAATGGACATTTATAGTATATGTTAATACCAATGGACAGTTATAGTATATGTTAATACCAATGGACAGTTATAGTATATGTTAATACCAGTGAACAGATATAGTATGTAAATACCAGTGAACAGATATAGTATGTAAATACCAGTGAACAGATATAGTATGTTAATACCAATAGACAGTTATAGTATCTTCTAATTTCAATACTCGGCTGTAGTATATGTTAATACCAATGAACAGTTATAGTATATATTAATACCAATGGACATTTATAGTATATGTTAATACCAAAGGACAGTTATAGTACATGTTAATACCAGTGAACAGCTATAGTACATGTTAATACCAGTGAACAGCTATAGTACATGTTAATACCAGTGAACAGTTATAGTACATGTTAATACCAGTGAACAGCTATAGTACATGTTAATACCAGTGAACAGATATAGTACATGTTAATACCAGTGAACAGCTATAGTACATGTTAATACCAGTGAACAGATATAGTACATGTTAATACCAGTGAACAGCTATAGTACATGTTAATACCAGTGAACAGCTATAGTACATGTTAATACCAGTGAACAGTTATAGTACATGTTAATACCAGTGAACAGTTGTAGTACATGTTAATACCAGTGAACAGATATAGTACATGTTAATACCAGTGAACAGCTATAGTACATGTTAATACCAGTGAACAGTTGTAGTATATGTTAATACCAGTGAACAGTTGTAGTATATGTTAATATACAGCAGTATGAAGTGGTTTGTGTATAAGGATACGTCCCGGCCTGTGTGTGCAGCTGTAGTCTGAAGTGGTGTGTATCCTGGTAGCTAGCACTCATGGAGTGGATGACCCTCTGCCGGACAGCCAGTGGCCTGCGGTGCAGCACTCTGAGTGGAGTCTTCTGATCAATCTTCAGCTCCTACATGCACACAGTGAGTACGTTTAAGCTGCAGCAGCACTGCTGTGTCTGATCCACTCACACCAGCACAGAAGAAGAGTGAATCTTACAGTGAATAGTAAAGAAAAGTCACTTTTCATGATACAGTGGATGGAATTGGTGTAAAGTGAATTATGAATATATTTGTGTAAGCATTAGAAAATGTTTGTAACCTTAATATTTGCAATAAAGTCCAGATCGGTGTTGGTTATGGCTTTTTTGGTCCAGATGAGGGCGCTGTAGGACTTAGTCTTCTCCTCCTCTCCCTCCTTCATTCGCCCCATTGCATCCCTGCAGGAAAACAAAACTAAAGAGTTTGCTGGACCAGAACCTCCAGGACCTGGGCCGGTATTTCTTTTTAATGCTAAGGTGGATGTATTTCCTGTTTCTTCATTTTAAAACTGTATCAGACATATCAGATATCAGCCCTGGCCCATTTACTATATCAGCACATCTATACACTATTAACAACTATGAGTTTCAAGGGTTCTTTAGTGAAGACAGTGGTTCTATACAGAATCACAACACAAATGGTTATTCAGATCAACAGAGAATGTGTTGTATATCATTTATATATTAGATTCAAAGTTTATATATATATATATATATATATATATATATATATATATATATATATATATATATATATATATATATATATATATATATATCATAAATATAGCAGAACTTTGTGGTGCTATTGTTGGTGTGTATGTATATATATATATATATATATATATATATATATATATATACACATACACACCAACAATAGCACCACAAAGTTCTGCTATATTTATGATGCCCAGATTGTAGAGAATATCACTTTTTGGCAAACAACCATTTATGGATGCCGATGGTTCCTTAAGACTTTAAATATTAGATAATTAAGATTATAGTATTGTAATTTACTTTCTTTAAAATCTAATTTTTACTTATAAAAAGTTCAAAAATTTTTAAAAATTCTACATTATAAAATTAATATATAAATGATAAAAGCATATTTTACTTAATTACTTAAGATACAGAATAAAGAATTCTCTAAAAAATACTTTGAATAATCTCATAATATTCTTCCAACAATTTCCTAATAAAAATATGTTAATTAGTCTATAATTAAGAAGCATTCTCTCGAGTACATGTAATCTTACACAGCACATAATCAACACTGAGCAAAAGTCTCCCTTCGTACATACCTTGTAACAATCTGCAGATCCCTCACTCGGATTTTATCAGATGACGCATTTATCATCTGCACATACGGGAGAAATAAAGAGAAAGTTAATTAAAAAAAATTCTACTTAGAGAAGAAACTTCCTGTCTGGAAACTGGATTCCTAACAACCACCTGCAACACCTGGTAGACCACCAACCCTATCAAATAAACAGCACTTAAAGCTTTGAGAGAGAGGAGAACATCAAGCTCCAATCTCGCTTCAGATCTGAGAACATCTGCAGGTGTTTCTGTCTTCTGAGAAGACACCTCAGTGCTATGGGTCTGAAAGGATGTGTAGCTGTTCAAGAAGCTCCTCACTGAGAAAAGGAGATACAGACTCAGAACAATGGACTGACCACCCCAGAGTCCAGAACCTTAACACCACTGTGTTTGGTGTTGTTTGGATGGTGAGAAGCAGAAAATGATAAAGCAGCTTCTGAGACTGAACTTTGGAGGTGAGTCTCTGTGAGAAACTGAAAGTGAGAATAGAAGCTGTGAGTTTGTTATTGTTTCTTATTGGACGAAAGGTAAATAAATGAGGGTGGTCTCTGGTTACACGACGCTGAGATGATTGAGTACCTCCTGCAGCTGTCGGATCTCTGCCCTGTTAAATCGCGACCTGTGCGGGTTCAGCAGCTCCATAGCGAACGGCCGTCCTGCAGGAGACACAGCAAAGTAATCAGTGACGTGTCCTCGCAGCCCACCAGACCCTCCCGCTGACTCTCTATCCTAGCCAGACTAACAGACTGATTTTGTTACTACACCCAGTGGATGGAGCTTAACCGCTGTAGCCTGAACAGATATCAGTAAATGTGGTGATCGGTGAAAGACGGTGAACTCTAATTGGACTAATTGGTCACTTCATTCACTTCAGTCATTATGCAGTAACCAATTACCATCTGTTTATCAGTTCAGCGTCTTTCATCTGCAGGTTGTTAGTTTGCGTTGTACTGGGAGAAGTTTGGGTTGTACTGGGAGAAGTTTGGGTTGTATTGGGAGAAGTTTAGGTTGTACTGGGAGAAGTTTGGGTTGTATTGAGAGAAGTTTGGGTTGTATTGGAAAATGTTCGGGTTGTATTGGAAGAAGTTTAGGTTGTATTGGGAGAAGTTTGGGTTGTACTGGGAGAAGTTTAGGTTGTACTAGGAGAAGTTTAGGTTGTATTGGGAGAAGTTTAGGTTGTATTGGGAAATGTTTGGGTTGTATTGAGAGAAGTTTAGGTTGTACTGGGAGAAGTTTAGGTTGTATTGGGAGAAGTTTAGGTTGTATTGGGAGAAGTTTGGGTTGTATTGGGAGAAGTTTGGGTTGTATTGGGAGAAGTTTGGGTTGTATTGGGAGAAGTTTAGGTTGTATTGGGAGAAGTTCAGGTTGTATTGGGAGAAGTTTGGGTTGTATTGGGAGAAGTTTAGGTTGTATTGAGAGAAGTTTAGGTTGTATTGAGAGAAGTTTGGGTTGTACTGGGAGAAGTTTAGGTTGTATTGGGAGAAGTTTAGGTTGTATTGGGAGAAGTTTAGGTTGTATTGGGAAATGTTTGGGTTGTATTGAGAGAGGTTTGGGTTGTATTGGAAGAAGTTTAGGTTGTATTGGGAGAAGTTTGGGTTGTACTGGGAGAAGTTTAGGTTGTATTGGGAGAAGTTTAGGTTGTATTTGGAGAAGTTTGGGTTGTACTGGGAGAAGTTTAAGTTGTATTGGAAGAAGTTTAGGTTGTATTGGGAGAAGTTTAGGTTGTATTGGGAAATGTTTGGGTTGTATTGGGAGAAGTTTAGGTTGTACTGGGAGAAGTTTAGGTTGTATTGGGAGAAGTTTAGGTTGTATTGGACGAAGTTTAGGTTGTATTGGAAGAAGTTTAGGTTGTACTGGGAGAAGTTTAGGTTGTATTGGTAGAAGTTTAGGTTGTATTGGAAGAAGTTTAGGTTGTATTGGGAGAAGTTTAGGTTGTACTGGGAGAAGTTTAGGTTGTATTGGAAGAAGTTTAGGTTGTATTGGGAGAAGTTTGGGTTGTACTGGGAGAAGTTTGGGTTGTACTGGGAGAAGTTTAGGTTGTATTAGGAGAAGTTTAGGTTGTATTGGGAAATGTTTGGGTTGTATTGGGAGAAGTTTAGGTTGTACTGGGAGAAGTTTAGGTTGTATTGGTAGAAGTTTATGTTGTATTGGAAGAAGTTTAGGTTGTATTGGGAGAAGTTTTGGTTGTACTGGGAGAATCTAGGTTGTATTGGAAGAAGTTTAGGTTGTATTGGGAGAAGTTTGGGTTGTACTGGGAGAAGTTTAGGTTGTATAGGAAGAAGTTTGGGTTGTATTGAGAGAAGTTTAGGTTGTATTGGGAGAAGTTTAGGTTGTATTGGGAGAAGTTTGGGTTGTATTGGGAGAAGTTTGGGTTGTATTGAGAGAAGTTTAGGTTGTATTGGGAGAAGTTTAGGTTGTATTGGGAGAAGTTTGGGTTGTATTGGGAGAAGTTTGGGTTGTATTGGGAGAAGTTTAGGTTGTATTAGGAGAAGTTTAGGTTGTATTGGGAGAAGTTTAGGTTGTATTGGGAGAAGTTTGGGTTGTATTGGGAGAAGTTTGGGTTGTATTGGGAGAAGTTTAGGTTGTATTAGGAGAAGTTTGGGTTGTATTGGGAGAAGTTTAGGTTGTATTAGGAGAAGTTTGGGTTGTATTGAGAAAAGTTTAGGTTGTATTGGGAGAAGTTTAGGTTGTATTGGGAGAAGTTTGGGTTGTACTGGGAGAAGTTTAGGTTGTATTAGGAGAAGTTTAGGTTGTATTGGGAGAAGTTTAGGTTGTATTGGTAGAAGTTTAGGTTGTATTGGAAGAAGTTTAGGTTGTATTGGGAGAAGTTTAGGTTGTATTGGGAGAAGTTTAGGTTGTATTGGGAGAAGTTTAGGTTGTATTGGGAGAAGTTTGGGTTGTATTGGGAGAAGTTTAGGTTGTATTAGGAGAAGTTTAGGTTGTATTGGGAGAAGTTTAGGTTGTACTGGGAGAAGTTTAGGTTGTATTAGGAGAAGTTTAGGTTGTATTGGGAGAAGTTTGGGTTGTACTAGGAGAAGTTTAGGTTGTATTGGGAGAAGTTTAGGTTGTATTGGGAGAAGTTTGGGTTGTATTGGGAGAAGTTTGGGTTGTATTGGGAGAAGTTTAGGTTGTATTAGGAGAAGTTTGGGTTGTATTGGGAGAAGTTTAGGTTGTATTAGGAGAAGTTTGGGTTGTATTGGAGAAGTTTAGGTTGTATTGGGAGAAGTTTAGGTTGTATTGAGAGAAGTTTTGGGTTGTACTGGGAGAAGTTTAGATTGTATTGGGAGAAGTTTAGGTTGTATTTGGAGAAGTTTAAGTTGTATTGGGAGAAGTTTAGGTTGTATTGAGAGAAGTTTAGGTAGTACTGTGAAAAGTTTGGGTTGTATTGGGAGAAGTTTGGGTTGTACTGGAGAAGTTTAGGTTGTATTGGGAGAAGTTTAGGTTGTACTGTGAAAAGTTTGGGTTGTATTGGGAGAAGTTTAGGTTGTACTGGGAGAAGTTTAGGTTGTATTAGGAGAAGTTTAGGTTGTATTGGGAGAAGTTTAGGTTGTATTGGGAGAAGTTTAGGTTGTATTGGGAGAAGTTTAGGTTGTATTGGGAAATGTTTGGGTTGTATTGGGAGAAGTTTAGGTTGTACTGGGAGAAGTTTAGGTTGTATTGGGAGAAGTTTAGGTTGTATTGGACGAAGTTTAGGTTGTATTGGAAGAAGTTTAGGTTGTACTGGGAGAAGTTTGGGTTGTACTAGGAGAAGTTTAGGTTGTATTGGGAGAAGTTTAGGTTGTATTGGGAGAAGTTTGGGTTGTATTGGGAGAAGTTTGGGTTGTATTAGGAGAAGTTTGGGTTGTACTGGGAGAAGTTTGGGTTGTATTGGGAGAAGTTTGGGTTGTATTGGGAGAAGTTTAGGTTGTATTAGGAGAAGTTTGGGTTGTATTGGGAGAAGTTTAGGTTGTATTAGGAGAAGTTTGGGTTGTATTGGGAGAAGTTTAGGTTGTATTGGGAGAAGTTTAGGTTGTATTGAGAGAAGTTTTGGGTTGTACTGGGAGAAGTTTAGATTGTATTGGGAGAAGTTTAGGTTGTATTTGGAGAAGTTTAAGTTGTATTGGGAGAAGTTTAGGTTGTATTGAGAGAAGTTTAGGTAGTACTGTGAAAAGTTTGGGTTGTATTGGGAGAAGTTTGGGTTGTACTGGGAGAAGTTTAGGTTGTATTGGGAGAAGTTTAGGTTGTACTGTGAAAAGTTTGGGTTGTATTGGGAGAAGTTTAGGTTGTACTGGGAGAAGTTTAGGTTGTATTAGGAGAAGTTTAGGTTGTATTGGGAGAAGTTTAGGTTGTACTGGGAGAAGTTTAGGTTGTATTGGAAGAAGTTTAGGTTGTATTGAGAAAAGTTTTGGGTTGTACTGGGAGAAGTTTAGATTGTATTGGGAGAAGTTTAGGTTGTATTGAGAAAAGTTTTGGGTTGTACTGGGAGAAGTTTAGATTGTATTGGAATAGGTTTGGGTTGTACTGGGATACGTATGGGTTGTACTGGGAGAAGTTTGGTTGTACTGGGAGAAGTTTGGGTTGTACTGGTCGGAGCTTGGATTTAACTGGGAGGGGAGGTTTTGGTTGTACTAGGAGAGGTTTGGGTTGTACTGTGATAAGTATGGGTTGTACTGGGAGAAGTTTAAGTTGTACTGGGAGAAAGTTGGTTGTACTGGTAGGAGCTTGGATTTAACTGGGAGGGGAGGTTTTGGTTGTACTGGGATCTGTTTTAAATGGGTCTTGGCTGTGTTTACACTCACACTGTTATGTGGCTTTGCCTCCTAATGTAACTGGCTGAGCTCTGGCCTCTAGCAGCGTGTGAAGCAAGACCATACTGAGTGTGCGTGTGCAGACGTACCATTCCCCAGAGTTCGCACGTCCACATCTTCTCTCCCAGATGAGGAAAAGTTAAAACCTACAAACAGCAGAGTAGAGAATAAATAAATGGCTGTAACAGTATTTAGTACCAGGATCAGCCTAAAGCTCTATGGTAATTAGGAGTGTAAGAAAGTATTCAAATATCAAATATCGGGATATTATGTTTTTGATTCTCAAAAACATTGATTATTAATTAACAGTTTACATGCAACGATTCCTGATGGACAGTGAATCAGTGTGTGTTGTGTTTAAACCTCTGACCACTAGATGGCAGTGTTGTAATCCATTTTCAGCTCCACTCCAACATTAACAAGCAGCACAAGGATGCAGTGCTACACTGAATTGAGACCCTTATGTCACGATACGTATTGTATCATCAGGTTCTTGCCAAAACACAGATTCCTGGCAGACAATTAATCATTGTGTGTTGTGTTTAAACTTCTGACCACTAGATGTCAGTGTTGTAATCCGTTTTCAGCTCCACTCCAACATTAACAAGCAGCACAAGGGCGTAATGTTATTGTAAGCATTGATAAACCTGTTTATATAGTGGTGTGTTTTAATAGTAGGATTTGAAAAATCAAAGTATATCACTTTACTTGCTGTATCGCAATATATCGGCATATATTGAATCATGACGGCCGTATCACTATATGTATTGTATCACAAGGTTCTTGCCAATACACAACCCTAACAGCCTAACTGGCTGTGACCGCCCAGCACACCGGGACCGACTCAGTTCAGTTTGTTTACTGACCATCAGCCCTGAAGGCGGAGAGAAGAGGGGCAGCAATCAACTCCTCCACTGATCCCTCCATCCTTCTCTCTCCATCTATCACCCACGGTGTCTGAGGAAGCTCACGCGAGAACTTATTATACCTCCCTGAAGACAGACAGAGAGGAAGAGAGAAATACCGTCAGCAGAGCAGTAGTTATTTCAAGACGACACAATGAGGCCAAAGACAGAGTGACTGTCACACAGAACACATCAAACACTCGTACAAACACACAGCAGTACATTTCTCACCAACTTTCATCATCACAGCGCGTTTGTTTTACTTGTATAATCACCACACGGTGGTAGAACAGACACACACAAACATAAACACAGAAAAAAGAAAGAGCTACGGCTCCAGTCGCTGTGCAGGTCTGTTCAATTCCACCACCAGAGCACTTGATTTCACTTAGTTCTGCTTTGAATTTAGCTTAATAAACTGTAAACACTGTTTGACCAGAGGAGGACGGCTCTCCCCTTGGGACTCTTGGTTCCTACCAAGGTGTTTTCCTCCAGGTTTAAGGGAGTTCTTCTTGCCCGCAGGGGGATACATGCTGTGATTTCATGTTTTCAAACTTCTGTAAAGCTGCTTTGGGACAACATCGTTGTAAAAAGTGATTTTCATGCAATTCACAAACAATATTGTTCATTTCACAATTAATGTTAGTGTATCAGATGATTTTTAAAGAATAAAAATGTTTGTATTAAAGTCTACTTTTGTATAGAGGCTTATTTTACATATAGTTCTATTATCAGTAATTCTCAGTCCTCTGTCTAAATCTCCTGGTACGACCACCAATCCAAGTTAAGGATGTTATTGGACTAATTGGTTGTTAGGACACTCTTGTTCAATTGTGATGCACAGCTGAAAAACATTCTACTAATAAGTGAGTATAAAAGGGAACAACATTCTAGGTTAGTTTAGTATCAGAAGATCAGCAGTTGATGACTTGCTGACCGACTCACAATGACCAGAAAGAAACAACTTTCTTTAGAGACTCGTCAGTACATTGTTGTGTTAAGGAAGAAGATACTCCATTAAAACAAGAACATTTCACTGTGATCCCAAACTTTTGAGCGGTAGTGTATATATATATATATATATATATATATATATATAAAAACTTGACTTAACAAAGCACTGATTAGCCACACCAGGTGTTGGGTGATACCTACAGCTTACACTGGGCTTCTTCCAGAAGTGGTTAACATGTAAAATCACTATTAATTGTAAAGATATTATGTGTTTTTTCTTTTCTTATCTTCATTTAATAATAACAAAACCTGAACACAATGTTTTCTCATTAGGCTAAATGTTACTTTATGTCTTCTCTGGTTTCCATCGAGCGCTCTTCACAGATTCACAGTGTGACCAACACAGTGTGACTGATCAATACTAATGATACAAAACTAGTAAAATCTTGTTACATTTATTAGAATTTAGACCTAAAGTCACCTAAAGTCACAAGAGTTGAACACAGAGTTGATGTCCAAACAGACTCGAGTATCTCCAAATTAGCAACTGGAGATACAGGGGAGCACAAAAACCTTCTTGACTTTCAGTGTAAGTTAATGTAAAGAGATGTTAATCTAAGCAGTTCTGGAGCATTTCTATTGGTCCACTCATTATGAAACTTGAATACAATGTTGGAATATGGATGAAGGGCGAAGTGAGATAGGCAGGTAGAGACAGGAGGTTAGGACCCCCCACAGGACCACCACAGAGCAGGTACTACTAGGAAGGTGGGTCATTCTCAGCACTGCAGTGACACTGACATGGTGGTCCTGTGGGCGGCGTCCTGTGTCCACTGATGAAGGACTAGAAGAACACAAACTGTGCAGCAGCAGATGAGCTACTGTCTCTGACTTTACTTCTACAAGGTGGACCAGCAAGTAGTAGGAGTGTCTAATAGCGTGGACACAGTGTTTCTATATAAGTATGTATACAAGGTAGGTGTATATAAGTACTTATATGTAATAATAATAATAATAATAATAATAATAATAATAATAATAATAATAAGTTTAATATTTGTATTATAGGTATGTAAGACCCAAACCTAACTTCACCTCAGTAACCAGAAACAAACTCTCTCCAGTTTAAAGACATTATTTTTACAAAGTCAGCACATTTTATCCTGCACTGTACAAACACACACACACACACACACACGCACACACACACTCACCTGCTATGAAGACAGATGCATGCAGGCATGTGGTGTCCAGTGGAGTGCACTGGCTGGCTGGACTGGCAGGTGGACAGGGGTAGTGTCTATGGAGGAACACAGCAGAGAGAAAGCAGGGGATTTATTGGATGGAGACACTGTGATCAACCTCAGAGGAGTTAAAGGATTGAAGGAAAGACTCATTTCACCTTAGAAACCTGGAATCCGTAATCTTCTCTAGCGCCTTCACTACCGCCATTCTAGTGAAGACAGACTGAGGAGGAGAGAGAGAGAGGGTGAATATGCACATACACTCTTCAGCATTATTAATATTAATATCAGCTTTAATATACACAGTCGTGTCACATTATTATGACCACTTTCTACTTTTAATGGCGCCAGTGTGTAGGTGTGGGAATGTTTTCGTGGCGTTGTCTGGACCCACTCATCCACTCCCAATCCACCCTTGCAGATCACGTACACCATACATGCTGATGGTCTTCTCTGGGGCGTATGGGATCTTCCAGCAAGACAATGAGACACGTCACACGACTAGAGATGTCCCTAACCCTAACCCTAACCCTAACCCTAGATGTCCCACAGGGTTAACCCTAACCCTAACCCTAACCCTAACCCTAACCCTAACCCTAGATGTCCCACAGGGTTAACCCTAACCCTAACCCTAACCCTAACCCTAACCCTAACCCTAGATCTCACCAAGACATCCAAGTACTACCCTGAACCCTTAATTCCCCAGACCTGAACCCAATTGAGCATCTGTGGGGCCACCTGGATGGTGGTGTTGGCTCTATGGATCCTCCTTCATACCAGATGCACTGCAGTCAGCATGGCTCCAGATACCTGTGACCACCTACCAGGACCAGGACCGTCTAGCTGCGGTCAGTGTCCTACTCTGGATATTATATAATCATAATAATGTGACTCGACTGTGTACGTACAGCTATATAGATACATTTAGTCATCCAGAGTCAAATCTCATGTTTTGCTGATTTGCTAAGTGATAATAAATTACACAGTCTCCATAGAGACACACTTCTACACACACAAGTAGTGCTTATTGTAAATTATGTAAACATGTGTGGTAGCATCTTCAAACTATCAATAAATAGCAAACAAACAAATACAGCTGGAAACAATGGCAAGTGTGTTCTCTGTGGATGACGCATTGACTTATTTTCACCTAGTATATCAACAAAGCATGTCATTTGAGTGGGGATATTAAATGTTTTGCATACGACTAGAGAGATAAAAACACGTAGAGACCACAACAGCCTCACTTACTGCTTTATTCTTGGTGGGCTTGAAGCATTCAGAGCAGGTCGTAGCCCTGCAGAAGCAAATATGAGGATCTTTAATGAATGACTCAGGCCAACCTCCACACATTCATGAAAACAGCTCGGAAGTGAGTAAGAAGAGGTAGAGCAGACGTACAGGAAGTGACAGTCTGCATCTGTTTCAGGATGTGTGAACCCCACGCTGACTTCAAACGCGCTCTGCAGAACACGACAGACAAAAATCATCAGCAGGATGAATGAACTCAGCGCACTAATACCTAACATACATCAGCAGACCTGCTTCTTTAGTTTTAGTAAAGCTGTGAGGCTACCAGAAGCTCAAAAACCACTGTTAAAGGAAAATTCCACCATTTATTTCAAATTTCTTTACATTAAGATGTAAAGTAAGTCTCACTCAGAGTGGTTTGAAGTGAAACGGCTCACTGTAGAGAAATTTAAAGGCTCCGATTTCTTTTCAGTGGTGATGATGGGAACCAGGGGTCACCATGTCTACAACACAAACACAGCTATTTTAATTACTATAATAATCACCAGTGAACTTGCACGTCTTCCGAGTGTTTACACATGCAGTGCTGATTATGGCAAAATAGTCATAAATCTTAAAGAATGTGTTTTTTGTTTTTTTTTGGGGGGGTGGGGGGGGGGGGTGTATTTGGGGGCTATGATGCCCCTCCTCTTCCCAATGAATGGATTTTTATGAATGAATCAAAATACATTTTAAATCAAAACACATTTTCACTAAACTATCATAAAACAACATGTAACACGTATAACAATTAAATGTAATAACGTTCTCTGGGGGAGCTTTCAGAAGCATTAACCTCTTCAGACGTCTGGTTCCCATCACAACCACTGTGAACAACTCTGATTGTAAGTTTCTCTCTCTCTCTCTCTATATATATATATATATATATATATATATATATATATATATATATATATATATATATATATATATATATATATATATATATAAAACAGTAAAAAATGTTTTTGAAAAATTAAAAATGGGTGGAGTTCTCCTTTAAGTTATCTTGATGTGGTTTCTGACACTGTATTAAACACCACTGAACAGTTTTAGTAATAAATAATTAGGGCTGCAACCTTCTTGCTAGATAAGTATTCTTGCTAGAACCTGTAAAAATGCAGTATAAAAAACCAAAAAAAAAATAAAAAATTTAAATTTAAATAATAATAATAATAATAATAATAATAATAATAATAATAATAATAATAATAATAATAATAATAATAATAATAATAATTCTGAAGTTTTGTACTTTTTGTAAATTGTGTAATTTGTAATTGGCTCTGTAGCCTAATGGTTAAGTGAACTGGTGATGCTCACTGTAAGAAGCGCTTGATGGCTTTAACACTACCTGCCAGTCTAATTACATCACTCAGGCGCTACGATGTGAGACCACTCTTTCTCTGCTGCCCCTAACAATATGTCTAACATGTAAAACCCAATGCAGCCGTCTCCGATCAGTCCAGATCAGTTCTCTTTATCCCAGAGACACGCTTACACTAACACTTACGTTACTCAGTACAGGCGCTCCCAGCTCCTTGCCCACCATTCCCTGTATAGCCCACTTGAAAGCATCCTTCACCTGAACCACGTCCTCCTTATCCAGACACATGCTCTTCTCCCTGGTACACAACAGCAGGTACCAACATCAATCCTCCGCAGATCTACAGGGTGGGATTTCAGGTGATTCCATTCACACACTCACTAATCTTACTCAGCTGTGTTCGATAGCAGGTACATGCTGAACAGTGCAGAGAGAGTACACGACTCGGTGGAATCATATCTGAGTGGGATCTCAGACCTTAGAGCTCTAACAGTGAGTTTGAGCCTCTAGACTGCAAAGCACTGGGAGGATATTGTCACAAATAATAGATGCTCTGTGGTGGTCCTGTGGGGGTAATAAAGTCTACAGAGAATCAGTTGGACTACAGTCTGTAAGTGTAGAACTACAGAGTGCTCCTGGACGGTCAGTGGAGCTGATAGAATGGACTGATGTTACAAAGAAATAATGAGATGGTGTTAGTAATGAGACGGCGAATCAGTGTGTATAAGTGTTTCCAGGCTACAGGAGCTGTAATCTAGTGTCTGATCTGCTAAATTCACACGCTATCAGGAACAGCACTGGCTGGTTATACAACCCACACTATCAACTTGGGTTTAACACACGCTCTCGTGACTTTGCCAGTCAAGTAAACTCAGAAAGTCATAGGACTGTACGTTCACCAGGACAGTCTGAATCCACCACCAGAAAGATTTTTATATAAATGAACTCTGTTATATGACCTGCTCACTGCTAGGGACTCTGGGAAGTGTATGCTCACATACCTGACTTCATTCTTGATGTGCAGCCAGCAGGAATGCTAAAGGAGGAGAAAGAAAGAAATGGAGAGAGATGCTTTTACCTCTGCTACACAAAAATTAGTTCAGATTATATATAGAGAGAGAGATATCTTTACAGGACAACAGTGAGACAATATATATATATATATATATATATATATATATATATATATATATATATATATATATATATATATATATATATATATATATATACATACACAATTTACAGTGTGTGTATGTGTGTATATATGTATTTTGCAGTGTATTATATTAAACTCTGTAAGTTTAAATATGTCCTACAGCATCAGAACCACATACTACAGTACAGTGTGTGTGTGTGTGTGTGTGTGTGTGTGTGTGTGTGTGTGTGTGTGTGTATATATAATCTTGTTAGTGTGGTCCTGACGCTGTAGGACATATTTCTATTAACTAAGTTTAATCAAATACACTGCATATCTAAACAGTAACAGGTCTGGAGTTGAATTTTGGTGTCCAGCACCCTGAACTGTCCAGTGCAGAGGACGTCCAGGGGCAGGATTTAGAGGCAGTACAGCACGGTGGGTCTTCACTGATGAGGGACGTACTTCTCTGACAGACAGCTGAGCAGGAACGGACACCGCCAGCACCAGGCTGTCGAACTTGTACTCTGCTTTTCTCACAACCTCACACACCTGCAGGTAAAGACACCACAGCACGAGACTTTACAGGAGAAGAGAATAAAAATATTGTTATGTTTTTTAACATTATTAAAAGGTACACAAAAATTAGTAGAAGTGTTTAAGTGTTGATACTCTATAGTGGTGCTAGTGGTAATACTGAGTTCACCTGTTTGCTGCATCAGTGAATTTCTAGGACTATGAATTCTTCTACTGACTCCAGTTCCACTGCTGCATCATCAAACATCAGTTTATTCAAGTCCTCAGACTCACATCAATCGGGAAACACTACAACATACTGCACTGTGCACAGTGTTTCATGGTATCATGGACAGCATGTCAGCTTGTGGTTAGCAGTTTGTGACTGGAGTGTAAAATAAAACGTCCATCTCCTTTAGAGCAATACTTTATGAAGATAGGACAAATAGGTGATACACCTGGCAGGGCAATTTCAAATCTATACCAAGCTCTCAAATCTATGGAGCCACATAATTCATTGTATATTAAACATCAATGGGAAACTGAATTACAGACAGAGATTTCAACGGATTGTCATGTAACCACTAGCGCAGGTATTTGGAGAGAATTCAAATGGAAGCTCATCGTTAGATACTTTAGAACTCCACATAGAACTATGAAGATCGGCTCTTCCTCATCTAGTAATTGTTGGAGAAATTGTGGGGAAACTGATTCAAATTTTGTCCATATCTTTTGGTCTTAATTCATTAAAGAAGTATTGGGAAGACATTTACAATGCCCTACAATCGGTTTTTGGTCTCCCTCTTCCCAAAGAACCTGTTTTTGTTAGGAGTTTTTCCGTAGGGATTGGATAATAGGGATCAGAGATATCCTTTTCAGGTTCTACTTATAGTTGCAAACAAGGGTATAACCATTAACTGGCTTAAAGTTACAGTTCCAACATATGAATCCTGGACACAGCGCCTTTGGGTGATTCATAATATGGAAGAAATAACATATAATTTAAGACTACAGAGACAGACATTTGTTAAGCGATGGAACCCAGCAGTTAAAACTAGATTTAACTATGAATATGGTAATGCTCTGCCTATTTCCTTGATGTGTACTGCTTTGATCCTTAATAAACAATTTGTTTTAAAAAAGTTGTATGTGTATATATATATATATATATATATATATATATATATATATATATATATACACACACACTAAACAGTTTATTTCCTGCATTCCAGAACAGTTTTCCCACCATCAATCAATTTCTGAGACAAGTCTGGTCTTCTTTGATATGCTACACAAACACCTTCCCATTGGAAAAACTTTCCCTTGATGCAATATGGTGGCTTTCAAGAAAAAGATAGCCCCCCTCACCCGTTACTTGGTGTTCTATATGCATATAGTTAACTTTAGTTCACTATAAACTATAGTTAACTATAGTTAACAAGTTCTTTGGTTGGGCACTGGAGCTACTAGGCAATCTACAGTATCATGGCCAGCACAGTGTTGTTTGCCTGCATTCTGGGCCAGTTTTGTCCAGTCCTTAGAGAAAGATTCACCTGTCCACACTGGCACCTTCAGAAAGTCTGCTTGTTCACTGAATCAGTGATGTTTTCTTCTCCCGCTCTCACAAACGTATCCATCATTTCTACTCCTACTTTAGAAAACACTGAGCTGCTACTCGCTGCTACTCCAACAGGACTAGGGGTGTAAGATATCGAAATATCGAAAATATCGAATATAGGGATATTATGTTTTGTGATACTGTATCGATTCTCAAAGACACAGTATCGATACACAGATTCCTGGCAGACAGTGACTCACTGACCACTAGATGTCAGTGTTGTAATCAATTTTCAGCTCCACTCCAACATTAACAAGCAGCACAAGGGCGCAGTGCTATAGTAAGTATTGATAAACCTGTTCATACAGTGGTGTGTTTTAATAGTAGGATTTGAAAAATCACAGTATATCACTTAGCCTGCAGTATATTGTGATATATTGAATGAAGACCGCTGTATCACGATACGTATTGTATCGGCAGGTTCTTGCCAATACACAGCCCTAAACAGGACCAGTAGTAACTCTCAATCTTATTGTATTAGTACTGGTTTTGCTATCTGGTGTTGACCAGGGGAGGATGGGTTCCTCTTTTTAAGTCTGGTTCCTCTAGAGGTTTCTTCCTCTTGATTTGAGGGGGTTTTTGTGCCACTGGCAACCCTGACTCACTCACTGGGGGTCGGCTGTATAGCTGCTTTGTGACTGTTGTAAATAGCCTTAATACCTTTCCCTTTTTTCATGTACCAAAGATGGTCATAAGTGATTATTAATACTATTGATTATTGATACTAATCACCTGTTCCAAAGTCACCTAAAGCTTTATAGGGTTAGCTAATGTATAATCTGCACTGTTTCCGTATTGATTTATTTCAGCACCTTCATGATCCTTCAGACTCCAAACAAAGCAAATATCTTTCACGTCTCATATGTTTCACATCACATTGTGAAAAGGTTTCATACGATCAGGTCCTGTAAGGTGTCTCAGACCACCTATGACGTTATGTTTCTGCCCTAATCGTCCACTCTCGGTCACCTGTTTGGTGTAACTCTGGTCACAGAAGTCCTGCAGCACCCCCAGACAGGCCACGCAGATCTCCGGCCGGGCTTTAGGCTCAGTGTTCGCTGCGGAGGTCTCCGAGCTGCCATCTTCTCCGGGCTCCAGCTTCAGCTTCTTACAGGGAGGGTCTTCAGTCTGCGTCTGCTCTGAGGCCTCATGAGATTGTTCGCTGGCGGCGGCGGCGCTGAGGAACGCCAACAGCTCTCTGTTTATGTCCTACAGAACAGAGATCCACTTAAACAGTCCCAGTGAAAAAACTGTAGCTGGTTATTGTATTAGCACACATTATATTTATACAGTGTTTAGGGGTGAAGTGTAAACACAGCCTACCTCACTGGAGTGCTGATACGAGGAGTACTTCCCCACACAGCAAAACCGGAGAACGCATCTCGCACAGCAGCCAGCGTCCAGCAGCTTTCTGATGATGGGGCGGTCTTTTTCTTTGAGGGACAGCATTGCTGTGAGAGAGAGAGAGAGAGAGAGAGAGAGAGAGAGAGAGAGAGAGAGAGAGAGAGAGGCATCATATACAGCAGGACCATTTAAAGCCTTTCTCTTCACCATGAGGTTCACTTGTATTTACATTGACATTTACATCTACGCCATTTAGCAGACGCTCTTATCCAGAGCAACTTACAACAGTGCTTAGTGTTGGTTAGAGTATGAATCTCTATCTAGTACAAACAGGTTTAAGTCCAAACCACTCTTATACTCAAACACTGCCATAAACACAGGGCCAGTGCTGATACCTAGAAAAAAGACAATGCAATACCTAGCAAGACTGGAACACCTACAGAGAAGAGAATAAATACAAGACTACATACAGTACAAGTGCAGTACTTAGTCTACAGAGAAGAGAATAAATACAAGACTACATATAGTACAAGTGCAGTACTTAGTCTAAAGAGAAGAGAACAAATACAAGACTACATACAGTACAAGTGCAGTACTTAGTCTAAAGAGAAGAGAACAAATACAAGACTACATACAGTACAAGTGCAGTACTTAGTCTAAAGAGAAGAGAACAAATACAAGACTACATACAGTACAAGTGCAGTACTTATTCTACAGAGAAGAGAATAAATACAAGACTACATACAGTACAAGTGCAGTACTTATTCTAAAGAAAAGAGAATAAATACAAGACTACATACAGTACAAGTGCAGTACTTAGTCTACAGAGAAGAGAATAAATACAAGACTACATACAGTACAAGTGCAGTACTTAGTCTAAAGAGAAGAGAATAAATACAAGACTACATACAGTACAAGTGCAGTACTTAGTCTACAGAGAAGAGAATAAATACAAGACTACATACAGTACAAGTGCAGTACTTAGTCTAAAGAAAAGAGAATAAATACAAGACTACATACAGTACAAGTGCAGTACTTAGTCTACAGAGAAGAGAATAAATACAAGACTACATACAGTACAAGTGCAGTACTTAGTCTAAAGAGAAGAGAATAAATACAAGACTACATACAGTACAAGTGCAGTACTTAGTCTACAGAGAAGAGAATAAATACAAGACTACATACAGTACAAGTGCAGTACTTAGTCTACAGAGAAGAGAATAAATACAAGACTACATACAGTACAAGTGCAGTACTTAGTCTACAGAGAAGAGAATAAATACAAGACTACATACAGTACAAGTGCAGTACTTAGTCTACAGAGAAGAGAATAAATACAAGACCACATGCAGTACATGTGCAGTACTTAGTCTACAGTGAAGAGAGTAAATACAAGACTACATGCAGTACAAGTGCAGTACTTAGTCTACAGAGAAGAGAATAAATACAAGACTACATACAGTACAAGTGCAGTACTTAGTCTACAGAGAAGAGAACAAATACAAGACTACATACAGTACAAGTGCAGTACTTAGTCTACAGAGAAGAGAATAAATACAAGACTACATACAGTACAAGTGCAGTACTTAGTCTACAGAGAAGAGAATAAATACAAGACTACATACAGTACAAGTGCAGTACTTATCCAGAGTTCCTAGAAGATAAAGTGCAATTACAGTTAATACCAGTACTTTAGTAGATTAGTGTTTATAAGTGCTTTACAAAGAGATGGTGGTCTTCAGTCTGCGTTTGAAGACCGCGAGAGAGTTCGCTGTTCGGACAGCCAGTGGAAGTTTGTTCCACCATCTGGGCTCCAGGACAGAGAAGCGTCTTGTCGCGTGTCTTCCATGAATCTTGAGTGATGGCGGGTCAAGCCGAGCCATACTTGAAGCGCGAAGGGCTCGAGGTGCGGTTCGACTTTTGACCATTGCCATAAGGTCAGGAGGAGCTGGTCCATTCTTGGCTTTGTAGGCATCAGAACTTTAAACTGAATGTAATGTTTGCTTGTAATGTTTGCAGGGGTCACAATTCATTACCTGATCCAATTAAACAGGCTGTTGTTGTTCCAGTGCAGATGGGGGCCCTCGTCTAGCATGGAGCTTGTTTTGGCCAACACTGAGAACAAACACTGGAGAACACTGCTGAGTGAAACTCCACCAGAAGCCAACAAGTGTCCAGTGAGTCCACAGCATTACAGCAAGCTCTTTTCAGGACACACTCATGGGTTAAAAGCAGGGGTGGGTTAAAGGGACTACCAGGTGATGGGTGGGATATCTGACTTCTACAGACATACAGGTTGCATCTGAAATCGCCTACTGGTCAGTAGGTACTGGATTAGAGTCAGTACGTTTTGCTCGAGCGGCAGACTAGTAGGTAGTTTCAGTAGGCATGTTTTAGTAGCCACACAAGCTATTGCCAGTGTCCTGTGACGCAAGACGTCAGACCACCACCGAGATAGTCCAGGGGTTTGTTTAGGGTCCGGCTGTGGGCTCTCTTTTTACTGCTAAAATATTTAACATGAAATTAAATTATGGGCTTAAACATCCATCTGTGTAATTGTTTAAGCCCATAGCAACACGTGAGAAAGGGTATCGAGGTCCAAGCCCCCCTAGAGCAGGCCAGCGGCGACGGTGGTGAGGGAAAACTCCCTTGATAGAAGGAAGAAACCTTAAAAGGAACCCAGGCTCGAGAGGGGAACCCATAATCCTCTGGTCCACCCCGGATAGAGAGAGAGCAACGAAGCTAATGAGACAGACAAGATCTTCATTTCAGAAATCTGGTCACCTTAACAGCAGGACTACACTGCTACAGGCAAAATGGGGTTTTGAAATTAGTACCCATGTATGGACTGATCAGAACATTTCCTGATGAGGCTCATCTGTGTTTACATATTAGATCTAATCTAATTAAATAGTTAGAACACATGATCAATATCCAGAAGATGTTTATCGCTTTCATTCAGTAAATCAGTGTCAAAGAACACCTGTTAAAATACAGAAGGCCTACAAGAAGATGCCCGGAGGAGAAGAACTGAGAACATATCCGGCCACTGACTGACCTCAGCACACAGGGATAGACAGTCAGTGCAGCAGATCCATCCATCCATTCATTCATTCATTCACTGAACACACTCATGGAGCTGTATTCACTCTCTGGCTCATATGAGCTACACTCACCTCAATCAGTATCCACAGTGTGACCAACAGCCCTCCACTGAGCTTCTGCTACACTCCAGCTGTCTGAATATTTATAATTACTAATATTTACTGGCACATCACTAGCACTGCTACACCAGTCTGCTCAGCAGGCCACACAGCGCAGCAGGCACGAGTTTTAATTCACACTAGTCACTATTAGTCGTGTTAACCTCGCGCTCATGTTCACAAGTCTAACCCGAATACTGTCTACGATCTGACTGACGTACCAGTGTTTAGAATGCTCGGCTCGTGCGTGTGTAGAACGCGCGCCGCCATTGCTGGAGTGTTCCAAACCGCTATGATCAAGTGAACTAGAATTATACTCAATCAAGTGAACTAGAATTATACTCAATCAAGTGAACTAGAATTATACTCGATCTAGTGAACTAGAATTATAATCAATCAAGTGAACTAGAATTATACTCGATCTAGTGAACTAGAATTATACTCGATCTAGTGAACTAGAATTATACTCGATCTAGTGAACTAGAATTATACTTAATCAAGTGAACTAGAATTATACTCAATCAAGTGAACTAGAATTATACTCGATCTAGTGAACTAGAATTATACTCGATCTAGTGAACTAGAATTATACTTAATCAAGTGAACTAGAATTATACTCAATCAAGTGAACTAGAATTATACTCGATCAAGTGAACTAGAATTATACTCAATCAAGTGAACTAGAATTATACTCGATCTAGTGGACTAGAATTATACTCCATCAAGTGAACTAGAATTATACTCGATCTAGTGAACTAGAATTATACTCCATCAAGTGAACTAGAATTATACTCGATCTAGTGAACTAGAATTATAATCAATCAAGTGAACTAGAATTATACTTAATCAAGTGAACTAGAATTATACTCGATCTAGTGAACTAGAATTATAATCAATCAAGTGAACTAGAATTATACTTAATCAAGTGAACTAGAATTATACTCGATCTAGTGAACTAGAATTATACTCAATCAAGTGAACTAGAATTATACTCAATCAAGTGAACTAGAATTATACTCAATCAAGTGAACTAGAATTATACTCGATCTAGTGAACTAGAATTATACTCAATCAAGTGAACTAGAATTATAATCAATCAAGTGAACTAGAATTATACTCAATCAAGTGAACTAGAATTATACTCAATCAAGAAGTTATACTCGATATAGTGAACTAGAATTATACTCAATTAAGAATTATACTCAATCAAGTGCACTACAATTATACTCTTATACTCGACCAAGTGTGCTAGAATTATAATCGATCAAGTGAACTAGAATTATACTTGATTAAGTGCACTAGAATTATACTTAATCAAGTGAACTAGAATTATACTCAATCAAGTGAACTAGAATTATACTCAATCAAGTGAACTAGAATTATACTCGATCTAGTGAACTAGAATTATACTCAATCAAGTGAACTAGAATTATACTCAATCAAGTGAACTAGAATTATACTCAATCAAGAAGTTATACTTGATATAGTGAACTAGAATTATACTCAATCAAGAAGTTATACTTGATATAGTGAACTAGAATTATACTCAATCAAGTGAATTAGAATTATACTCAATCAAGTGAACTAGAATTATACTCAATCAAGAAGTTATATTTGATATAGTGAACTAGAATTATACTCAATCAAGTGAACTAGAATTATACTCAATCAAGAAGTTATACTTGATATAGTGAACTAGAATTATACTCAATTAAGAATTATACTCGATCAAGTGCACTACAATTATACTCTTATACTCGACCAAGTGTGCTAGAATTATAATCGATCAAGTGAACTAGAATTATACTTGATTAAGTGCACTAGAATTATACTTAATCAAGTAAACTAGAATTATACTCAATTAAGTGTGCTAGAATTATACTCGATCAAGTGAACTAGAATTATACTTGATTAAGTGCACTAGAATTGTACTCAATCTAGTGAACTAGAATTATACTTGATTAAGTGCACTAGAATTATACTTAATCAAGTGAACTAGAATTATACTTGATTAAGTGAACTAGAATTATACTCAATCAAGTGTGCTAGAATTATACTCGATCAAGTGAACTAGAATTGTACATGATTAAGTGCACTAGAATTATACTCAATCAAGTGTGCTAGAATTATACTCGATCAAGTGAACTAGAATTGTACTTGATTAAGTGCACTAGAATTATACTCGATCAAGTGAACTAGAATTGTACTTGATTAAGTGCACTAGAATTATACTCAATCTAGTGAACTAGAATTATACTTGATTAAGTGCACTAGAATTATACTTAATCTAGTGAACTAGAATTATACTCAATCAAGTGTGCTAGAATTATACTCGATCAAGTGAACTAGAATTATACTCAATCAAGTGTGCTAGAATTATACTCGATCAAGTGAACTAGAATTATACTTGATTAAATGCACTAGAATTATACTCAATCTAGTGAACTAGAATTATAGTCGATCAAGTGAACTAGAATTATACTCAATCAAGTGAACTAGAATTATACTCGATCAAGTGAACTAGAATTATACTCAATCTAGTGAACTAGAATTATACTCAATTAAGAATTAGACTCGATCAAGTGCACTAGGATTATACCCGACCAATCGCACTAAAATTATACTCGATTAGGAATTATACTTAATGAAGTGCACTAGAAGCCCACTCATGCACTTGCAGGACACAAGGTAGAGGACTTGCATAACCTAATCACAATAACCACTGCATCACTATTTAAAACACTATAGGGGACATAATTTTTGATGGTAGTAAACTGTTATTATTATTGCTATTTATTTTATTTGTAATTTAAATTGTACATTAGGAAACTGATGTTCCAATATAGATGTTTTTTATATAAGCATGTGATTTTTTATCTGTTGTGTACGTATATTAATATATGTATATTTGTGTTAGCAAACCTATGCAAGTGGTGATGTGGTTTTAATAAAAATTAGATTTTGTTTGTGATAAAATCTCTCTATTTATATATTTATACCATCCACAGTGTAATATACAGTATTTCTCCTGAATATGTTTATTTATTGTTTAATTGTCTTTACTTCATCGTTTATTCACATTCATCTTAGCATTTCCAGCTAATCTATCTAGTATACGAGTGTACAGGGCGCTTGTAGGCCGATTGGGACGCGCCCCTGTTTCCTTTGGCCCGGCATATTTGAGACGGGCTTGTAGTCGGTTGCCCGTCTACGTCATCTTCGCGCGCCCTCGTTCACGCTCTCCCTGGTCCTCTTTCTCTGTCGTCGCAGCCGGTGCGTCTGGAAGGTTCTAGCGGGTTCTCCGATCAGAACCGAATCTGCCCCCATCCCACGCGGAGCAGCCCCTCTCCTGCCCACCGCCCGACCCGACACCTTCCTGGGACCCTCCACTATCGCGGCCGAACGGAATTAGGTCGAGATGCCTGAAGCCGCGGCGGCGCCGAAGATGAACAGCCGGGGGAAGAGTAACGGAGCGGCGTATGTGGACCGAGACAAACCCGCTCAGATCCGCTTCAGCAACATCAGCGCCGGGAAAGGTGTGTCCAGCGACTGACCACCCACTCGCTCAGTGCAGACCCCCTGTTTTATTATTATCTTAACTACTGCTGCTCATTTTAAGGTGGAACAAGCGAATCTGAACAAGAAGCGGATTCAGGCGTCGCTCCTTTTGTTTGTTTACGGTTCAGGCTCGAGCTTTTCCATTGTCACTGGTGATGAATAGAGAAGACCCCCAGTAGCCCCGGTGGCCCTCTACCCCCGGGACCCGTTATTGAGCATAAACCTGAAGAAAGGCGTGGCTGAATTTAGCTTCATACTCGAATTCCCCGTTCCACCTTAAATGGGGCAGCAGTTACATTCTGGTGTCTAAGGCTGAAGTTAGCTTCTTACTAGAACTCCCAGTTCCACCTTAAATGGGGCAGCAGTTACATTCTGGTGTCTAAGGCTGAAGTTAGCTTCTTACTAGAACTCCCAGTTCCACCTTAAATGGGGCAGCAGTTACATTCTGGTGTCTAAGGCTGAAGTTAGCTTCTTACTAGAACTCCCAGTTCCACCTTAAATGGGGCAGCAGTTACATTCTGGTGTCTAAGGCTGAAGTTAGCTTCTTACTGGAACTCCCAGTTCCACCTTAAATGGGGCAGCAGTTACATTCTGGTGTCTAAGGCTGAAGTTAGCTTCTTACTAGAACTCCCAGTTCCACCTTAAATGGGGCAGCAGTTACATTCTGGTGTCTAAGGCTGAAGTTAGCTTCTTACTGGAACTCCCAGTTCCACCTTAAATGGGGCAGCAGTTACATTCTGGTGTCTAAGGCTGAAGTTAGCTTCTTACTAGAATTCCCAGTTCCACCTTAAATGGGGCAGCAGTTACATTCTGGTGTCTAAGGCTGAAGTTAGCTTCTTACTAGAACTCCCAGTTCCACCTTAAATGGGGCAGCAGTTACATTCTGGTGTCTGAGGCTGAAGTTAGCTTCTTATTTGAATTCCTAGTTCCACCTTAAATGGGGTAGCAGTTACATTCTGGTGTCTAAGGCTGAAGTTAGCTTCTTACTAGAACTCCCAGTTCCACCTTAAATGGGGCAGCAGTTACATTCTGGTGTCTGAGGCTGAAGTTAGCTTTTTATTTGAATTCCTAGTTCCACCTTAAATGGGGTAGCACTTATATCTGGCACCAGTATGCAATTATTTAAGGTGGAACGGGGAATATTCAAACAATATTCTAGAAAGCAAGTAGTTGTAGCAGAATGCAAGTGCTGTGTCATTTAAGGTGGAACGGAGAATTCGAGTAATACTTCAGAAGCCAGTAGTCGAACTTGCGTCCAGCCTACTGATAGCCAGTCGTATGGTATAAGCTCATGGGTTGTTTGTTTTATTCAGTACGTCCTGGCAGGCTAGAACATTTTCATTGATTAATAGAAAAGACCACCACCAGAAAAGACCCCCCAAAAAACTGGTATTCTTCTAATATTATTTAGAGGTATTCTCCTTGTGCGTTGTTCACTTGTTTATACACGTCTTGTAGGTATAAACTGAACCACCCTGTTCAGACTCACCTTTGGTTTAATTCAGGCTTGTGCAAAATCTCCAGTCTAGAGCTGAATTAAGATTATAGTAAAGATCTACCAGACTGAGCTGAAAGATTAATTGTCTTAATGTGTCAGGATCACAGGTTTTTAATAGCAAGTGATGTCACTTTAATTATAGGCCACAGAGTTAGAGCAATCGGATGCAACCAAACACGTGTGTACTGTGACCGCATAACCACGACAAGCCAGAAAAAGTGAAAATGCCAGCAAAAACAAATGTATGAACCTTAAATTATAGAAAGTAAACCATATAGAATTTTACTAACTCAATCCTGCCTACCTGTAAGCATAGAAATCCCATCTCCAGCGCTCTACATCTTTTCTCCTGCTAGCCTTTAAACTGCATGTATTAGCACTTGTACTTGAGTTTATCTTCTGGTTGATGGAGCATCACTGAGCTCCTCTGCATCTGCCTTTAGGAGGAGGTAACTGACCAGCCCACTCCAGCCATGTCAGCTTAATGTGTGGGGATGCAGCACCTTTATTGTGACCAGTATTCGTTTAGCAAGCAGACGTGAAGAACATAGGACCTATGTTCACAAAGCCCAGGATGTTCCTATAGAGCTTAGAGTAGATATAGTACAGAATTAGAAGTTACTGTTAGGTGGTAATGGTGGTGGTGCTCAGTGGTTCACGCACATATTGTCTTTAGGCCAGCCAGCCGCATATCAGGTTTGAGTGAGGCTGCAGTATTGCTTTTAGGGGTGTAAGAAAATATTGAAATATCAAATATTAGGATATTATGTACTGATACACTGATACAGACAGTGAATCAGTGTGTGTTGTGTTTAAACCTCTGACCACTAGATGTCAGAGTTGTAATCCGTTTTTAGCTCCACTCCAACATTAACAAGCAGCACAAGGACGCAGTGCTATTGTAAGCATTGATAAACCTGTTCATACAGTGGTGTGTTTTAATAGTAGGATTTGAAAAATCACAGTATATCACTTTGCTTGCAGTATCATAGTATATATCGTAATATATAGAATTGTGGCTGCTGTAACACAATGCGTATTGTATCGCAAGGTTTTTGCCAATACACAGCCCTACTTGCTTCAATCTTCCTCCCAATTTTTGCCACAGTTCTGACTTTTCTGTTATCTTTTGATTGACAGCTGTCGCTGATGCCGTCAGAACTAGTCTTGGCCCAAAGGGGATGGACAAAATGGTACGTCAAGCCTCTTTTGACTAAGATAGAAGCGTCCAGCAGTCCACAGTTGTTGTTATGATGCTGATGTTAACACTGCTTCGTTCTGTAGATCCAGGATGGAAAAGGAGACGTGACCATCACCAACGATGGAGCTACGATTCTCAAGCAGATGCAGGTCCTGCACCCTGCCGCCAAAATGGTGAGATACGAAGAACCTTTTGAGGGGAGTGTTGATATTTAGACTTGGTTTAAGCTATATTTGTATGTTTTAATTACTAATTGTGTGTTCAGCTGGTCGAGCTCTCCAAAGCTCAGGACATTGAGGCTGGTGACGGCACTACGTCTGTGGTGGTGATTGCTGGAGCTCTTTTGGATGCCTGCTCTAAGCTGCTCCAGAAAGGTACATCCTTCACGTTCATACATCATCATAGTGGCAGCGTAAAGATATGGATAGCCCAATTTCACCTTTAGCCTCAGTACTCTTTGCTCTGTCTGCTGCCCCTCTCCAATTCTCCGGTTTTCCAATGTTCTCCTCTCACACGTTTCTGCAGGCATCCACCCAACCACCATCTCAGAGTCGTTCCAGAAGGCAGTGGACAAAGGTGTGGAGATCCTGACGTCTATCAGCCAGCCCGTGGAGCTGAGCGACCGTGAGACTCTGCTGAACAGCGCCACCACGTCCCTGTGTTCAAAAGTGGTATCGCAGTACTCCAGTCTGCTGGCCCCCATGAGCGTTGATGCCGTGATGAGGGTCATCGACCCAGCCACCGCCTCCAGCGTTGACCTCCGCGACATCAATATCGTAAAGAAGCTTGGGTGAGTTCTTGGTGTTCATAGTTACTGCTCGTCGTCTTTTTAATCTTTTTTTTTCTAGAATGTTGAGCTGCAGTCTGTTGGGATTTTAAGTTTGTGTGTTACATTTTATCTTTACTATCACTAAACTTTGCAATGTTATTATTGGAATTATTATTATCTACTGTGCAAAGGTCAGACCTTCTTAGCAATGCAACCATGCAGTCTTGTCCACTCCTACCAGACCACCAGCTTCCAGTCTGTTTTAGAAGAGCGAAACCTATAAAACCTAAAAACTACATTAACAGTTCAACAACATTTGAACTGTTAACAAAAAGTACTTTAACAAAACAATAATATCTTAATTGCCGTGTTAACATTGTGTGAGCTGACGTTATCGAGTACACTACTGCCTGGGGGGAACAACAACGTTCAGAACTCCTTGACTCAGCGCGTTCACTACTTCATACTTTACTACAGGCTGCTGCTAGTGTGCACTGAGAGTGTCAATACTGTGTGTTAGCATAGCTGCCTAAACAGCACACCTAAAGCTGAAACTGAGTGAACACACTGCACCAGGGGAAGAAACTCAGACACCACCTGCCTCGTCTACAGTCTACCTCCTTAGATTTAACTCCTAGACGAGGATCATCTTCACTCGTGTGGAGCTGGTCTGGATCTGAAAAGACTGACGTTGATCAGAAGCTAACCTGTTCCTTCATCTCCCAACAAACCACCACACAGAGTATGAACCAGAGTATGAACCAGAGTATGAACCAGAGTATGAACCAGAGTATGAACCAGAGTATGAACCAGAGTATGAACCAGAGTATGAACCAGAGTATGAACCAGAGTATGAACCAGAGTATGAACCAGAGTATGAACCAGAGTCATTTAGTAACAAAGAGCCTTTACCTGGTGACGCTGGGCGTGGCTCTGCTCCAGCCCCCTCGTGACTATATCGGAATAAAGTGGAAGATAATGTATGGATGGATATTATTATCCTTTAATAAGTGCAAGCTAGTAAAATATAAGACTTTTACAAACACGTTTTAAAATAATGCTAAATATAGTTTATTACCGTTATTAACAAAATTACAGAAAATATTCAGATATCAGGTCGATATCGCACAAGCCTAATATTGCATTATGTTTGTAAGCAGTGAACCGTCTCCTCCTTTATAATATCTATAATATATTGGTTATAGTCTGGGATAGTTCGGCATTATAAGAACGTAACATAATGAAATTATTAATAATAAATTGTTTTTATGTAGTTATTACTGTGTTGTGTTGTGGATGTAATTGTATATTATGTAACCCTGAAAGTATAATATCATTTTCCTGTATGGTTTAAATGATTGTAATGTAATTTTGTTGGACTGTATAAACTTTTAGGTTGAACTGACCCATTAAAAAGTTCTGTTCTGCTGATGTCAGTGATGCAAAATATCTATTGTATATCCCTAATCAGAACAGTATGGTGTTTGTTTTTGTTTATGTATTTATTTAAATTATTTTAATGTTTTTTGTAGCAGTTTTGTGACTGTTAAGGTTTTTACTGAGATGGATTCTATATCTGACCTGCCTGGGGTTGTATAGTTACACTAACAGTATGATGCTGGTGTTTACAGTGGAACCATTGATGACTGTGAGATGGTGGACGGCCTGGTTCTGACCCAGAGAGTGGTGAACACCGGAGTGTCCCGTGTAGAGAAGGCCAAGATCGGCCTCATCCAGTTCTGCCTGTCCCCTCCGAAGACTGATGTACGTACACGCCTACTTCAAAAGCCTCAGCCATCAATTTTACCCAAAACTGATTTAAAACAGAACTGAAGGCCTGAAGCTCTGTTCTCATTACTAACCTCGCTGCTTCATTCTTATCAGATCTTACTAACTCAAAGGTTCACAGGCGCCTGTAAGAAACTAGACAAGGGTTTTTATTTATTATTAATTTATTAACTAAGTCTTGTGTTATGATTCGGTGCTGTATTCTATATACACTGAAGTAGCCTAGTATCAGCTTTATTCTGTGACTCGTTTTTTTTTTTTATCCCCTCTGACTTGTCTTATTCTCTGACTCTTTTTTCCCTCTGACTCCTTTTATCCTCTGACTCATCTTATTCTCTTACTCTTTTTTCCTCTGCCTCTTTTTTCCCTCGGCCTCGCCTTATTCTCTGACTATCTTTTCCTCCGACTCCTTTTTTTCCCCTCTCACTCGTCTTATTCTCTGACTCTTTTTTTTCCTCCGACTCCTTTTCTTTCTCTGACTCGTCTTATTCTCTGACTCTTTTCCTCCGACTCCTTTTTTTTCTTTGACTCGTCTTATTCTCTGACTCTTTTCCTCCGACTCCTTTTTTTTCTTTGACTCGTCTTATTCTCTGACTCTTTTCCTCCGACTCCTTTTTTTTCTTTGACTCGTCTTATTCTCTGACTCTTTTCCTCCAACTCCATTTTTTTTCCCCTCTGACTCGCCTTATTCTTGGACTGCTTCTTCTCAATTCGTGCCTCGCCTGTGCGTGCGCTGCACCCCTGAATCTGCACAGATCTGATTGGCTTTGAAGAGAGCCTTTGGTGATATTACGATGCACGTGATTGGTCTGTGAGTTCACTGCGCCGTGAAGCCCGCATACCATTAAGACGAGGAAAGCTCCGCCGCTTGTTACTGCCAGAACTAAATCCTTTTCAATAGTTTATCAAGTTGGGACTGCATTGGACGTCTGGGTCCGGACCGGGTCCACAGTCCGCCTGTTAGTGACCTCTGGACTAGAGTATCTGTCATTTATGTGATTTAACCTCTCCTGTATGTACATCCAACACGATATCATGAGAATGAGCCACGCGTGTCGTAGTCATTTCACTATGAAATCGTGGTGAAGATAATTAGGTGAAGATAATTATTATTAATAATAATATTTAAATTTAGAATGTGCCTTTCTCAAACCCAAAGTGCTACATATAATCATAAAAACACTCAATACAAAGATGTATGTATATAAATTGAATTAAATTTTTTTTTTTTTTTTAAAGATACTACTGTAGGAGCATTTATAGTGTCTGGTGAGGCATTCCACAGCTGAGGAGCTCTATAAGAAAATGCTCGCTCCCCCACAGACCTAAGTTTACAGACCGGCTGCTGTAGAGTAAGAGTACCAACAGAGTGTCAATAGTATGATAACTTCTAAAGTAAATAAGATGCTTATATATATATATATATATACATAAGCCGTCATAGAGGCTGTAGCTGCTTGTTTTAGAGACAGAACATCTCTCGTCTCAGTGTTGGAATTGATGTGTTCATTTATTTATTTATTTATTTATTTATTTATTTTGTAATTAATTACGTTCCTATTTTTTTGGAACTTGCTTTGCTCTGACGTTGGAACGTAAGAAAGTGATGTTCATTAAGTTATTCGTTCACTCTCTCTATCTCTCTCTGTCTCACGTCTGGACAGATGGACAACCAGATTGTGGTGTCGGACTACGCACAGATGGACCGAGTGCTGCGGGAGGAGAGAGCTTACATCCTCAACCTGGTCAAACAGATTAAGAAGGCGGGCTGCAACGTCCTGCTCATCCAGAAATCCATCCTGAGGTATGAGGTGAACGGAGCAGAGCACTACTTCAACTGCCGGATTAACGCAGACGAGTGGAGCTGAAATTAGTTTAGTATAAGGGGAACGGTAGGCTGCAGGGTTGATGCAGTTCAGTGGAAGAGCAGTGCACGTGCTCAATAAAACATTTTATTTATCCAGCCTCGTGTCGTACACAGTGCTTCTTAGCATCCTGTGTATTTAAGCAAACCCACTTTAATAGTGCATTAATTAGGCATTACATTTAATATCTATTTGATGTGATTGACTTAAGCTCAGCTACTTTGATTGTTTGAGGTCTGGTCCAGTGGACTGTGTCAGCCGTTTTTCATGATCATGTAAAACTATTACTATTAGTTTACTATTATGGTGTGCACACGTTGCTATAGATTTAAAAACCATGTTTAAGGCCATATATGGAAACTAAGTTGTAAAAGTAGCCTGTTTTTTTGTGATCAGTTTTTTAATTGCTTTTACACATGTATAAAGAAAGAAACAACAAATAAACAAATCCAGTTATGAAAAAAACCAAAATATCCCATTCACTGTTAAACCAAATAAGAAGATAAGTGTACAAGGTGAGTGTCTGATATTGGCTAATGAGTTAAAAGCATGTCCTTAAGGGCTGATCTGATGGTATCCTGCCCTACAAGTGTAGCTGGTTTAAAAGTAGCCTGTTTTTGAGTATATTGTTTATGCATCACAAAACCAGTAACAAACAGAAGCCTCGGCCCTGATTGGTCAGTTTTACTGTCATTTAAAATTAGTATCACTGAATTATAACTGCCTGGCCCCCTCTGTACATGAACAGCAGGACCACCAATCACCAACATTCGGCAGAGCCATCACAGTCCTTATAGGGGGAGACACAGACTCACAGGCTTCCACTTAACCCTTCAAGCTCCAACACAGATTGAATAAACACTTTGAATCATTTATTTGCCTATACTTTTATAATTGTTTAGATGTTGATTGTCAAACTGTAAGTAGATGAAATTATATAGATAGTGGTGTTGTCCTGTCGTTTAGTGCTGAAGCTGTAAAATGTGTTTCAGTTGGTCCGCTGTTTGAATGAGTCAAAATACAGGACAGCCAATCATAGCAGAGCTCATTTACATACATCAGGCACAGTAATAAGAACCTTATACTTAATTTGAATTAATACGTTTGGTGTATAAGCCCACCAAACACCCAGTGTACCTCAGTGGACTGAATGTAGTATATCCACCCGTTTAATTGTTTGTGTTTGTATATGCGCTCCTCCAGAGATGCACTGAGTGATCTGGCTGTGCACTTCCTGAACAAGATGAAGATCATGGTGGTGAAGGACATAGAGAGAGAGGAGATCGAGTTCATCTGCAAGGTGAGAGGAGTCTGGGCAGTTCCTGTCTGCTTTATTGGAACGTTCCTGGCCAAGCGCTCTAAATAAAAACATGTGTAGTATCAGCTGAGGTTCAGTTTGTGATAACTGATGTTACTAAAAAATAAATAAATAAACACACCGTCACAGAATCAGTGCTAATGTTTACTGATCGTGACGTGATCTTTGATTTAAATATAATGTTTTTGTTTTGCGTCTGTCTAGACTATTGGCACCAAGCCCATTGCCCACATTGACCAGTTTACCCCGGAGATGCTGGGGTCAGCCGAGCTGGCAGAGGAGGTCAGCCTGGACGGCTCAGGCAAGCTGGTGAAGGTGAGAGAGAGAACTGACCTGAACTGGCCAGTTCATATTAGAGTGGCAACTAGATTAGCATTAGAGGCTAAGCAGCACTTATGGACCCCCCTGGTGATTTCACATTGGTTTAGATACTGAAAATATATAAACGTGACTTCACTGTTTCATTTGCTTTAAAATAGACTAGCTCGCTACGGAAACTTCTGAACGCTACCGTGTGACGTCACTGGTGGAGAACAGTGAACAGCGTCGCGGTACAACAGCATTATGACTGACTGGGACTGAGAATGTTCCAGAGCTGCTTCTTCAGATTCTGATCATATTTCTGAATTTGAGTTTGAAAGAGCTGTAATGTAGAAATAGACCACCATATCACTTAGTCCTGATACTTTTAGTCAAACCACACCCACAACAGCAGCTCAGCCTGAGTGTAAACAGTATCTAGCTAAATAACTAACCAAACTCAGATATAGAGGTACAGTTATTGTTGTAAATATGATTGAAGTGGAACTCGCTCTCATACGACTCTAGAAATCTTCATAACTCAACTACGTTAGCTTAGCATAGCTTAGCAAGTGAAGCTAACGTTAGCTAACATCAGCTAAAGCAGGCTCAGTAACTGAGCTTACCTGGTTTGCCTCCACGTACACGGAGGCTCTTGAACTCCTCTTACTGGTTTCCTTACACGCCCATATTGTTGGAACAGCGCCAGACTTATACGTCCCATAGCTGTGATAATCTTCAGTCGTGAAATGATCTACAGATGCCTGAGTGAGAGGACGGTCTTTTCCAGTGTGCTCGTTTAAAGTTGACAGGTTTAGACCACTTTCTGGATATATAGGGGTCTTTGGGTTGTTTCTGTTTTGGGTCCCACTGTACATCCAATTACTGCAGCCAGAAACAACAACACCTTATGTCATTGTGTATTACCATAAAGGCATTTTCTAGCATTGTTGTCCACCATCCACATCACACGCATAACACCTACGGCAGTTTCTGAACAGTGGGCGGAGCTAAACAGTCCTTTAAGCCGTATTTCTTAAAGTTCTAAACAATAAAACGCTTTCTGACTTTTAATAATCACAAGTTAGGATCTCAAACTCTGCTGTAGTTATGTTTGATATTTTTATATTAGCTGGTGCTCAGACTTTAAGATAAACTGATCTCACAGTGACCAGCCAGCACCAGCACAGTCTGTACATGACTGGTCAGCGTCAGCCTGAAGAAGCTTAGAATAGCTTGTCAATCAAAAATACTAACTTTGCTGTTATTGGAAAGACTAGCAGTCGAGTGTAAACTGTCACAGCATAGAATCTGGCCTGTGCGGACATTATGGCACAGTTATATTGTAAGATTTCCAAAGTTAATCTCAGCAGGTAAGTAGTGATTAGTGGTGGGCGATATGGCCCTACAATAATATCATGATATTTTGTTATTTTTGTGATAACGATACTCTTGGCGATATGACAAAACATTGAATTAAAAAAATATTTTAAGAATACACAACTGCAACAAAATTAAAATTTTATTTTATTATTGCATACGATATGATATGCCACACCCTTAACTGAGATATTAAAAAATACAAGAATTTTCATCAGATTGTAACAGAAGTTAATGATCCAGAATATCATGGTACTAAATAATGCACTCCAAATATCTCCACATATCCAGGACTGAAGTAAAGTGAATGATACTCGACAGATAAAATCTGCCTCTAGTAGATATATAATGGAAAATGAGAAAAGTGTGAATTTTTCTTTTGGTAAAAACAGTAAAAAGTAGTACCTGATGTGATAATTAGGGATGGGTGAAATGGCTCGATATTTCAGGGTATAACATTGTTCACGATATTCAAAAATGTTGGTGATATTATTGTGTATGATATGGCACACCCCTAATAGTAATGATATTATGGTGTAGAATTTAGTTTATGGCGTAGAAACAAGTTTATCTGTTTTTGGTTGTGGCTGCTTGTTGGCAACCTTTTGGGTTGTAGTTAGGATTCAAATGATATTCGGTGGACAGTTGAAACACTGTGTTAATGTCGTGTGTGTGTGTGTGTGTAGATCACAGGCTGTGCCAGTCCGGGTAAAACAGTGAGCATTGTGGTGCGCGGCTCCAACAAGCTGGTAATCGAGGAGGCAGAGCGCTCCATCCACGATGCTCTCTGCGTCATTCGCTGCCTTGTCAAGAAAAGGTGAGTCGTCAAATGAACAGCGTACACAAACAAGACCACATAATCAGAACAGTTTCCTGATTAGCAGTCCTGTTCCAGAGAAAGCGGATATTTAGAACTAATTTAGTTGGTGCTTGAGGCCGTTATGGATATGGGAAATTTGAGGATGCATAGATTTACAATGATGCATCAGTCCTGAAGATGACACCTCAACTCTCATAACTGATTATCATATTTATAACTGATTATTATATTTATTATGCGTTTTAGTTCAAATCCAAGCTCTACAGTCTACTGCTGTATGAGTACATCCTGCAGTCTTCAGTGAAATTTTCATAGAAAGAAAATCTGGAATGTGCTGAAAGTTGTTTTTTGGGGTGACTTTTGAATGTTGGTGTTTAATATGGTTGTTATTTTGTAGTGCAGACTGTAACATGGCAGTGGTGGATGAGCTCGTAGTTCTGTATTTACTTCATTAACGAAGAAAAACAACTGTTTGTCTCTGCGCTGCGGCGAAGATGCATCATGGTTAAAATTTCTAACCAACTTCCACAACCAAAAAAGTTCCATCGTTTCTTCTTCGTTGTCTTCGTGTGGAAGTGGTCGCGTCTTGCACTGCTCCCCCATGGTCTGCAGCGGTATTGCTCTGTCCCGTCCGCAACCGTAAGCTTTCTGAAAACGTGTAAATCAGGAACGCAGAGTACGGACAGAAAGCTCCACGTGTATCTGTTTTTAACATTGAGTATAAATGGGCCATAAGATGTAAACCAAGTCATTGGGGATGGTTTGGTGTAAAGTGCTCTGTTCTAGAGAAACTTGGTGTGAGAATTGTTTACAGTAGTGGTGATGTAAACCCAGATGTCTGAGGAGGCTAATGCCTCTAAAAGCAGACTCACAGAAAGTAATGAAATTGAGCTGATTGTTAGATACGCTGCCTGACAGTTTAATCATATGAAGGGTTTTTCATTGCAGAGGGGAGAACATGAAGGTTAACACTGTTCCATTAATCATCACTGTGTTAGTTCACCAACGTTGAGAAATAGTATTATTTTCTGAACCGTTACTATAAATTGACCTATCCACTCTGTTCTGTTAAGATTCCGTGTTGTGACTTCACGTTGTCTAGTCAAAGCTGACTGAGTTGTTCGTCCCTGCAGGGCTCTGATTGCTGGCGGAGGGGCTCCTGAGATCGAGCTGGCCCTGCGCCTGGCGGAGTACGCCCGTACGCTGGCTGGCATGGAGGCTTACTGTGTGCGCGCCTTCGCCGATGCCCTGGAGGTCATCCCCTCCACGCTGGCCGAGAACGCCGGCCTCAACCCCATCTCCACCGTGACCGAGCTCCGCAACAGGCACGCTCAGGGCGAGAAGACCGCCGGCATCAACGTGCGCAAGGTGAGCAGTTACTACACTACTTTTGCTCTCAGTTAGTTGGTGTTTGAGGCCGTTAGAGATGTGGAGATGTGTAGTTTTACTCTGATGCCTCAGCCCTGGTGATCAGAAGGTGACGTCTCAACTCTCAGCCCTGGTGATCAGATATAATGTCTAATAAGCATTTTCAGTAAATATGAAGTCTCAGGCTGTTTACAGAAATGCACAAATACACTATAAAGCCTGTGCTGTACTACTGTATACATACATCTTGGCCTTACTCTGGGTATCATGTGAGCATCTCTGTAGGATATCCGTCAGAGTGGTTACGGTGGGGGGGTCCCCATCCTGAGAGGGAAGCCCAGGCCCCCTCCCATCATTTAAAGAATATGAAATCATTGTGCAGGCTGATATTTACGTCCCTTGTGGGTAAACTGTTATTAACCGACCACAACATGAACTGTGCTTTATAGTGTAACAAATTCTTTCTTATTTATCTCTCTCTCTTTCTCCCTTTCTTTCTTTTGTTCTCTCTCTCTCTCCCTTTCTTTCTCTTGTTCTCTCTCTCTCTCGCTCTCAGGGTGGAATCTCTAACATTTTGGAGGAGCTTGTTGTTCAGCCTCTGCTGGTCTCCATCAGTGCGCTCACCCTCGCCACGGAAACGGTCCGCAGTATTCTGAAGATCGATGACGTTGTAAGTGTGACCTTTCATGAACATCTGGGTTTTCGCTCTTCTATTAGAATAATGTTTAACTGTAACGCAGCTTGTCTCCAGCTAATGTTTTTTAATGGGTTATGAACAAGTCCTGATTTCGGACTCTCCACTTCCTCTGCAGGTGAACGCACGATAAGCTGTGTTGGCACTGAAGGGAAACGTAGCGCTCCTGTTGGGAGTCACGCTGCCGAAGGATGTGGGGACCTCACGAACGCCTCGCCAAGACCAACTGTTCAAGAGCTGTGTGTAGATGTTACATTGCGTAATTTAATAAAGCCATTTTTTTGTTGGACACATCAGTTCGTCTGTTTGTGTGATGCTTTCACTTTTCTTTTTTTCATAATCTACAATAACATTCAATATTATGTACATAATTATAAGTGAATTACTATGTAACTTGGTTTTGGGAGCTGGACCACACCCCGATTATACCTACTGCCTATTTATACACCTCCACCCGTACTCAAACACTCTTTCAGGATCGGCATAGCTTCATCAGCTTACCACCAAGGAATCCCTTTACCACCAGTTTTTGACCATTGGTCCTCCCGGGCTTACCACGGATACATCAGTACCCATGCCCACGATCTTCGTCCGGCCCACCAATGCTTGGCATCCGTTTAATTTTGGGTGCTCTGTCGTGCACAAGCGACAAAGCCACCCAGAACTCTCCAGCCCAAACTTTCTGAGTTTGCCCCCTCTTGGCCTCGCCCTGATTACACCTACCGTCTCGGTATACCCCCACTCACTCCACGACCGTGTCAAACAACTGTGGGGAACTATGGTCATGCACAAGAATCAAAGCCATCCAGAACTCCAGCCCAAGCCTTCTGAATTTGCCCACCCTTGGCTCACTTGGAGTGTGGTCCATCCTAGCAAAATAGACGTTAGTATGTTTTCTTGGTGGTTAAAGATTAGTGCCGTAATTATGATGGAAGCTCCATTGACCAGGGAGATATTGGTAGAATGAAGTTGTATGGCTGCTCACAGGTTTCTAAAGCTGTCCGGCAGCAAGTCACGTACAGTAAGTCCTAAGCATCTGTATATGGGACCAACATATTGTCGCTGTCCAATGAAAAACATGTACCTCCATTTTTCTCGATTTTGAGTTTTCTACAGCATTTAAACACGCCAATGGTATAATTATACTGTATATAACTATATGCCTCTGTTTACATGGAAGAGCTGATAAACAGCAGATATTTATTAGACTTTGGGAAGATATTGAACATATAAAAATCTATAAATATATAAAATATTGAAGATATAAAACTTACTTTGTACATTAACATTGAGATTAACTCATTAGAAACAAAACAAATTCAACACGACGAATTTTCCAGAAGCGACCGTTATGAAGTAGGCGTGGCTTGTTTGATGCGCGTGCAGGGAGGGTCTTGTTGCTGGGACACCACTGTGGGAGCTAAGTTAGTGCTGAGCAGACGAGTAGTAGAGAAAGAGTGAAAGGAGAGTGAGCGGGGGAGAGAGTAGAGAAAGAAAGAGAGAGTGAGAGAGAGAGGAAAGAAAGAGAGAGTAAAGGATGGACGGCTCCCATCGCGCTAACGTGCTGGTCACCTCGTGTCTGAAGACGCCGGTGGACCCGCTCACTAAAGCCCCGCTGGCTCTGTACGAGAGAGAGAGGGTCGCCCACCGCTTGGACAACAGAGACTATGAAAAAGAAGTGAGTTAGCAGAGATTCCTGAGCAGCCCCTTGATAATACAGGAGAGTGAAGTTCAGCTAACTGGAGGACGAGTTTTCGTAATTCGAACTTTCCGGTCCACCTTAAATGGTGCAGCAGTTCCGTTACATCCAGGTCAACTGGTCACAGGCTAGTACGACACTGCTGCACCATTTAAGGTGGACTTGAAAGTTCTACCAGCTAGCAGAGCGTACAACTGCATGTATAAATCATTAAACACACGTCAGACTTGTTATTTAATTACAAATAAATGTGTTTGCTTAGTTTCTGGCTCTGCATTTGTGACTGAAAGTAGTTTGTCATAGCTAAATGTGTGATTGTGTGTTGTAGCTCACCTTACTGTACTGTGTATGTGTGTATCTATGTTTGTGTGCTGTGTGGGGTGTGTGTCACCCCCCATTTTCACCCCAGACAATTTCTAATGAAAAGCCAAATAATTCCATGCTTGGAGGCACTTGGAATATTTGCAACTATAATTTTTTGTTCCTCCAAAAGAACAACTATTTCTGGTCATTGGTACTGATGCATGTTAGCACCTGTTAGATATTGAGCTATTGTTTGGTGCTCCGTCTCTTGCGAAGGACACTTAGTCTGCCATCTGCTGCCCCCAGCAAACAGACCTGCAGATAATGAGCTTACAGTCTCAGAGCAATCACTCATTACTATTACAGCACACCTTACAGCCCCGACCCGAGCACTTCCAGTAAAACTCAGGAGAAAAAGACAGAAAAGTGAGAAACAAGACAGAAACCAGCACCTAATGACAATATTATAGTAACGTTATTTATATGTCACGTTTTATACATCCAGAAATTTGCAGCTTAACATGCTTATAACTCTATAACACTGAACAGCAAACAGTAGAATTCTATTTAAAGAACGTGTATATTTAGCTGGACAAAGGATTTTAATAAAGAAAATGGAATAAAAACTATAATTCCCAATAAATATAAAAGGTAAGAACACAAAATGAGCTTTAACTAAAAGAAACTGTTATTTGAAAGTTGTAATTACAGTGAACAATTCTTGCTGCTACTTCACAGTAATTTCACCAAATTAACCTTTGTTCCTGACATGTTGCTCTGAACTTAAGCTGAGCTAAACACTAAGCTAGTGTGGACTGGTTATTGCCATTTTCAGAAATATGAGCAACACTTTACATTAAATTTTCCATGAAAGCACAAATGGACAAACACTTTTAGGCAAAGCCTTCATAGAAAATCTACAGTGTGGTTTACAGACAGAAACATCAGTGTTTTCCACATTTAGGCAAATAGATATTCAGTCACTTCCATTTTTCAGAAAAAAGATTTACTTAAAATGAACTATCATTGTTAGCTTTGTATTAAAATCCAGTTAACTTTGCAGTAAAGTCTACATGCAATGCACAAATAAATGCAATATACATGTTAAATAGAAATTCTGCCAGAGTTTCTGCGTAGTTGAGTTATTGAGATGTAAACAAAGTCATACGGAGTGGTTTCTCATTCTCAGCTCTTTACAGTGGTGGTGATGGGAATCAGGGGTAATGATAACTACACCAAAAACATAGCCATTTTATTTACCATCCAAAACCACCATTGAACCTACACGTCTACTGAGTTTTATGTGGAATTTTGATCATGATGAAGTAGGGTTGAGTCTCAAAATTTAAGTCTAACTCTGGGTGCTGTTTTGCCTTACAATGTTTGATTTTCTGACCTAGTACATTGCAAAACATCTCAGACCTCAGCTCATATATTCTTAAGCATTTCATGTAATAACTTGCTGTCAGGTAGCATATCGTCACTGTTGGAAACAAACCTACCCTTGAAATGATAAGGAGATTCAGAGTCTTTAGAGCAGCTTTTTCTTGAAGCTTGTAATGAAAATCTGTGATGACTTGTTGTAGAATAACCCAACAGCACATTTCATTTTCATTTCTGTCTGAGCTTTTGATTCCAAACCACACAGACCCTCTTTTCTCTTGTTCCTACAGATGGAGTACGACTCTGGCTCGGAGCTGGGGGTTGGTGACGCTGTGGCTAAAGACAGCAGCCCCCTGCTGATAAAGGACTACCGAGTAACAGGGGATCACATCGACCTGCGCGAGTTCTACTTCTCGAACGAGGAATACTACCGCAAACTGGAGCAGCTGAAGAGAGCCCACCTCCGCACCATGGCCGAGCTGGAGCTCATGTACCGCAAGAAACTGGAGCTTAAGGGCGTGGCACCTCTGGACCGCTCCCTGTGAGTACAGGCCAGCATGCAGTCTGTGCTGTTACTTTCTGTTAGTTGAAACCAGCTCGGTTATGTATGATTCTATCAAACTGATCCAAAATCAGAACTGAAAACACTTTCGGGACTTTAATTTAGACTTTAGATGAAAGTCCTTATGCTTCCAGTGCCGTAATTATATTTATTTTTTTAAAGCAAATAAATAATTTCCCTTTCATTTCCCTTTTGTCAATGCCAAAACTGTCATAACGCTACTGAAACTTTACTAAATGTGTCTGTAGTGAGTGTTTCAGTAGTGACAATTTTAGCTGATTTTGATTAGAACTTTAAAACACTAGCCACCACAAGACTAGATCAGCAAAACATGTATCCATCGATTGATCAAGTTCTCCATCGATTGATCATTTAAACATAATGGCTGCCCTTTATGGCTTGTGAAAGTTGAATCATGGATGGACCAATGGAAATATGGAAAAATTCCAGTTCCATTCACTTCCATTAAAAGTAAAGAATGTTTTTAGCCTCTCCCATAGAGTTACCATTTCAGAGATACATGTTTTTTTGGACAGCGATTAAAATGCAGCTTTAAACAGTTGGACACACATAAAATCAGAATGTTCTTTATTAAAAGTAGTGACGTTTCCTAATGTAAGCTGATTTTAAGACTTTTTCTGGGGCACATTTACTTCAAAACAATGGGATCTAACTCCTCACCATGTGGCCATGAGGGACAGGGATGCAGTCACACATCCTAAAATAAGGCTCATTAAGACGATGCAAACTGGCCACACAACCATATAAATTTGATTAAATACTAATTATGTTTTTTTATTTTTTAACAAAGTGGTTATAATGTTTAAACCAGTGTTTAGCAGGTTTTCCCTGCTAATTCCACAGCTAAATCATCTCACAGGTTAACAGAGGCAAAACATTAAACCCTGTAGTGCTGTGTAGCTCCTTCAGTGCATGTGGCTTTAAAAAGCATGTGCTTCAGCTCTGAATCCAATTTCCAATTCCTGCTCCCTATGACTTCTAGAGAGAACAACTGATAAAGCCTGAACAAACAATACAGTAAATGGCATTGTAACATGATAGAACTGTAAATATAAATAGCTTTAATGTTGGCATATCCAGTTATAAAGATAATATAATTTGTTAAACCAGTTCAAGTGAGCCTGTTATCAGCAACCAGCGATGTTCAACTGGCAATTCTTCATCTTCAGCCTCATCTTCTTCAAAGCTTATAACAGGAATTTTCAAGCACCCACTACGAAGCCATGTTTTTATGTCTACTGAAGCTTTGCGCTTTATATGCTTGAAACATCTGCTGTTCTTGCCATACTTTCAGTTTGTACCATCTTATAGAATTTCTTAAAACTTTTAATGAAACAAAAGGAAAACTTTAAGTGAACACACATTATTTGACTTACTTGACATTAACGAATGCCACTTGTGCTTCCTAGTTTTCCATATTAGCATATTAGCATAATTTTCTATGTTTATCTGCAACCATATTGGTTTTATGCTATTGCAAATGGCAGTTCCAAACTTTTATACATGAGTAGTATACATTGTAGGAGACCATGTGCTCAAGTCTGTTTGATGGCTGATTTGCATGATGTAAGTGTGCTGTATTATGTGATACTAAATTCCATTTCTTGCCAACGTCTGACACTAAACTATAAAAATCATTAGTGTTGCACCGATACTAGCACTTACACACAGTATCGGTATCGGCAATAGAGAGCGCCGATACCATGAAGAAATGGCTGCACGTGTTTCTACATTGTGGCAATTTTTATTTTTTCATAGCTCTGAAACTTTTTAATGTGCAGTTACTCAACCAGTAAATGTTGTTCTTTCAATGTTATTATGTCTTATTCAGGATAAGACTTTAAAAATACAACATATAAAAAGTGGAACACTAGAAATATCAGGATTTATAGCCATACATCGAGCATTTAAGTCAGAGTATCGGTACTTGGTATCAGCAGATACCTGAAAAGCTGGTATTGGTATCGGTAAAGGAAAAGTGGTATCGGTGCATCCCTAAAAATCATGTTTGGCAAAATCAACTGAATTTGTTATTGTGTGGCTGGCTGTAGGCTGCAGTGGGGTGGGCCTAGCCTGCTGCTGCCAGGTAACTTGAAGAAGGCCCACTCCGCCCACGAGCTGAGAAGAGGCTCCGCCTTTTTAGACGCAGATGAGGAGGAACAGGCTGACAACGAACGTGGTGAAACCAGCAACCTCAGCATCGACAAAGGCCTAGCGTCACCCAAAGAACGCATCAAGAACATGTGGCAGGACTTCAGCGTGGACAAACTGTCTCCCCGGCAGCGACGCCCTTCTGCAACCTTGACCCAGAGCGAACCAGACGACCGCCGAGCTGCAGTGCGGAGTAAGGTCAAGGTCAGAAGTAAGAGGCTGAGGAAACGGAAGCAGGCGGGCGAGGAGGAAGGCTGGCGTCCGCGGGTGACTGTGCCCAAACCTTTCCGCATGACGAGACGGGAGGCGGAGCGCAAACAGAAGGGTTTGAAATCTCGCTCAGAGATCGAACAGGAGAACACAGACCTTCGGCGGCAGTTGGAGGAGCTGACGGAGTGCCAGCGCAAGTTTCGGGCCAGTTCGGTGCCGGCCCACGTGCGCCTACCCCTGTACGAGGAGCTCCGGGAGAAAGACGAGGAGCGTCGGCACCACCGGCAGGCCACTGAGCAGCAACGCCTTTTCTCCACCCAGAAACCTTTTAGCTTTCTGGAGCGGGAGCGCCTAAAGAAGGAGCAGAAGGAGGCGCAGCTCCAAGAGCAGATGCTCCTGTCCGCCAAAGAGGAGAAGGACCGTAGGAGGCGTCCGTTTCGGGCCAAGCCGGTGCCCCGGGTGGTCAAAGAGGCGGCGTCAGGTGAACAGCAGAAAGAGGAGCAGCTGTACCGGTCCATCAAGATGCAGATGCGGGCAAGAGAATTGCTGCAGAGCGCTCTAATGCCACCTAGCATGCTGGATAGACGGCTCAGCGAACGGCAGGCGCAGAAAGCTGCCACCCAGAGCGACCAGGAGGCCAAGGCCAGCCACCGGCCCAAAATAAACACCCAGATTCCCGACTTCGATGCCAGCTACAGGCGATTCCAGAAGCAGCTAGCTAGCAAACGGGATGTGCGTCCAATAACAGCCTGTGAACCCTTCCAACTGCGCACATCCAACATCGCCTCACACAAGGAGCGCATTATCGCCGACATTGAAGCCGAGAGGAGGAGCCCTCGGGCATCCCGCTGGCCTTTTATAGCAACAGCCACCCTGTCTCCCAGAACACCCTCATCCTCCGTCTGCTCGTCCCTCTCCGGGAGCCAGGAGTGCCTGCCCGCCAAAATCACAGATGCAGCAAAGAAACGGCAGGAGGCCGTTAGGTAACCGAACCCATCCTGGTGAATGGTGAAAACCCTTTAAAACCCTGTTGGACTTGGTAGCTTCCTAGAGGTCTGTTGTAAACATTGGCATTTATGTCCCTAAACTTGTCCCTAACTTTATATATCATAGCTGTCTCAGGGAAAACATGCATCTCCATTCTTGTCAATGTTTATTTTTCAAATCATGTGAACGCAGCTGCTGTCGTTTACATTGTGATAAAATTGAATGGAATTCAACAGAAATGCTCCAAAATCCCTACCGAATAACTAATGTTAAAAGTAAAGACAGTTTTTGCCCTCACCTGTAAAGTTGTCATTTTGGAGATACTTGTATTTCCTTGAACAGTGATGATATGTGATAAATTTATATATATGATTGGGAACTCTAGAATTTGTCTCCCTATTCATACAGTTCTAGAATATTCTTCCCTATTCATACAGTTCTAGAATATTCTTCCCTATTCATACAGTTCTAGAATATTCTTCCCTATTCATACAGTTCTAGAATATTCTTCCCTATTCATACAGTTCTAGAATATTCTTCCCTATTCATACAGTTCTAGAATATTCTTCCCTATTCATAATGTTCTGGAATGTTCTTCCCTATTCATACAGTTCTAGAATGCTCTTCCCTATTCATACAGTTCTAGAATATTCTTCCTTATTCATACAGTTCTAGAATGTTCTTCCCTATTCATACAGTTCTAGAATATTCTTCCTTATTCATACAGTTCTAGAATATTCTTCCCTATTCATACTGTTCTAGAATATTCTTTCCTATTCATACAGTTCTAGAATGTTGTTCTCTGTTTATACTATTTGAAAATGTTCTTCCCTGTTCATACTGTTCTAGAATGTTCTGCCCTATCCACAGCATTCTAGAATGTTCTCTTCATCCACACTGTTCACACTGCTCTAGAATCTTCTATCCTATTCACACTGTTCGAGAATGTTCTTCTCTGTTTATACTGTTTCGAGAATGTTCTTCCCTGTTCATACTGTTCTAGAATGTTCTAGAATCTTATATCCTATTCATACTGTTCGAAAATGTTCTTCCCTGTTTACACTGTTTAAGAATGTTCTTCCCTGTTCATACTGTTCTAGAATGTTCTGCCCTATCCACACCGTTCTAGAATGTTCTCCCTATCCACACTGTTCACACTGCTCTAGAATCTTCTATCCTATCCACACTGTTCTACAATCATCTCTTCATACACACTGTTCTAGAATGTTCTCCCTATCCAAACTGTTCACATTGTTCTAGAATCTTCTTCCCTATCCACCCTGTTCTAGAATGTGTTTGTTTGGTATATGAGCTCTGGACGGTGCATTTGTAGCTCCATGTTTATAGCCAGGAATCCAGAATACTCATCGCTAATACACAAACACAAATAACAACGTCCAGAAAACGTCCTTCTATACAAACCCCTATGTGCATATGCTGTTGTGGTGGTTTAAACACTTGGAACATCATCCAAACCTGTGTTTGTGTAGCGCAGAGCATTTGTGTTTGTGTACTTGCCTGAAGTATCTTTCTAGCCTAGGACTGCTGATGTAATGTAACATCTCATATGATTCTTGTAGAAATGGATCTATGGCTACATGCTATAAACAATATACTATATTGTTTACGACAGTGATATGTGATGAGATTGATTAAAAACACAAACATTGATAATCTGACATTATTCAAACTTAGCCTGCATCATGATGAAGTTGATTTAGTCTTGTTGGTCAGTTGTCAACAAGTCTTTAAAGATCTACTTAACTACTAACTTATGCTATCTTATTACTTTACCTAACTCTAATGTATCTGGTCCAGCCAATCAGGAACTTCTGAAAACTGTAATCAACAGCAGCAAGAAATACAAAATGGAATAGGGATGTCAGAAAATATCGATATACAAAACTAGCGACAGACAGTGGTTCGTTTTATTCTTTATTTAAACCCCTAACCACTGGATAGCAGTGTTGTGATCTATGTTCAGCTATTAGACTCTTCCACTCCAACATAAACAAGTAGTTTAACAATGCTATCAGTAGATCTATAAATATGGTGGTATGTTTTTATACTACAACTACTATGACTTTACTGAAAATACATTTTCATCTTGCTTACATTATCGCAATATATCATAATATATTGAATCATAACCCCTGTAGTCAATATCATGATATAAATTACCAACCTATATCATGCAGCCATAAGCCGATCGACTCTCTTTTAACCCCTCAGAAACCAGCACCCCACAGTCTCCCCCGTCTTGCCGTAGCTTCCTCCCAGCTTCACTGGACTCCCTCACCCAAGCCATCCCTCCAGTCCTGAGACCAGCTCCTCTCCTCTCTGAGTAGAAAAGTTCTAGAGCAGAGGAAGAAGGCTGAGGAAGAGGAGGAGAGCTGGAGGGAGAGACAGAGACAGAAGGAGAAGAAGCTGCAGAAGGTGATAACGAAGCGTGCTCAGGCTAACGACCCACATTTGGCCCTGGTACAGACGTGCCAGTCCAAACTCAAAGAGTTCAGGTATCCACACTCAGCCTGTTCCTGAGCATTATGGGTATTGTAGTGGTTTGCTGCGAGAATAGGATATGATTCTTTATCTGTACTGATTATTTAAAGGGAAGATAATTGTATTCTGTCTTCATTGGGGTTTACATAACAGTAACAAGTGTAAATCATGTTGTTGTGAGTGTTTTCTGACCTGTTTGTATTAATAATTAAACAGGGTGTGTTGTTGTTTTTGTGCCTTTAAAGGCTAAGCACCACGTATGGACACCCCTGGTGTTTTCACATTGCTTTAGATACTGAAAATATATAAACACTGACTGGGACTGAGAATGTTCCAGAGCTGCTTCTTCAGATTCTGATGATATTTCTGAAATTGAATTTGTAGAAATAGACCACCATATCACTTAGTCCTGATACTTTTAGTCAAACCACACCCCCAACAGCAGCTCATCCTGTGTGTAAACAGTATCCAGCTAAATAACCAACATTATTCATGACAACAGCCTAGCAACCAGCTAAACTCAGATATAGAGGTACAGTTATTGTAGTAAATATGATTGAAGTGGAACTCGCTCTCATACGACTCTATAAATCTTCATAACTCAACTACGTTAGCTTAGCATAACTTAAACCACCAAACTTTAAGCAAGTGAAGCTAACGTTAGCTAACATCAGCTAAACCAGGCTCAGTAACTGCGCTTACCTGGTTTACCTCCACGTACACGGAGGCTCTTGAACACCTCTCACTGGTTTCCTTACACGCCCATACTGTTGAACAGCTCCAAACTTAAGATCCAGACGTCATGTAAGCCTACGTCCTATAGTCGTGATAATCTTCAGACGTGAAATGATCTACAGATGACGGAGTGAGAGGACGCTCCTTTCCAATGTGCCCGTTTAAAGTTGACAGGTTTAGTTTAGGACAGGTTTAGTCCACTTTCTGGATATTTGGGGGTCTTTGGGTCGTTTGTTCATGGGGAGTTCACTGTACATCCAATTACTGCAGCCAAAAACAACAGCACCTTTTTGTCATTGTGCATTACAGTAAGAGCATCTTCTAGTGTTGTTGTCCACCATCCACATCACACACGTTTCCGAACAGCACTGTCGAAGCCGTATTCCTTGACTTTGTAAAACATAAAACGTTTTCTGACTTTTAATAGTTATGTGTTTGACATTTTCATAAAAGCTTATCCTTTAAGATGCATGTAACTGAGCTCTATTCTGGTTGGCTGCCTCAGTCAAAAAGCAGTCTAGACGGAACGCTTCTTATAAGTTCACTGTGAATGGATGTGGCTAAACTGCTGAAAACTGAATTAGTGGATATATGTAAGTTAATTGTTTTTGTGACATCACTACAGAGAGAGCTGATCCTATACAAAGTCCAAAGGAACCTGCACAATAAATTCCTACAAAGTTTATTAACATGATCAAGTCTGTTGTAATTTAAATGTAATTTAAAAGTTTTCTCACTTTTTAAATAAATATGTCAAACAATAAAAAACTTGGTGATCACAAGAGATCATGTAATTTTGTGTAGTTAATAGTGACAAATCTTGTTTGTGTTATTTGATAAATGATGACGCTAAAGAAAGATCTTTCCCTTTTAAAAAGTAGTGCATTTATTATATGAGCGTACTAAATAGGCTTAATAATAATGTATTTATGTACATTTAAATTATTGAAATAATTCAATAACATTATTTTCATACATGAACTTGAACATGAAAATCATGTTTTCCACAGAGTGAACACAGTCACAGGTGTTTTGAGTAGGGATGCACCGATACCACTTTTTCCTTACCGATACCAAGTACCGATACCGATACCGATACCTGACTTAAATGCTCGATATATGGCTATAAATCCTGATATTTATAGTGTTCCACTTTTTATATGTTGTATTTTATTACGTCTTATCCTGAATAAGACATAATAACATTGAAAGAACAACATTTACTGGTTGAGTAACTGCACATTAAAAAAGTTTCAGAGCTGTGAATAAATAAAAACACGTGCAGCCATTTAGTAAATAAGCTTCATGGTATCGGCGCTCTCTATTGCCGATACCGATACTGTGTGTAAGTGCCAGTATCAGTATCGGCGCAACACTAGTTTTGAGGAGTACAACCATTAGGAGTTATGCATTAAAACTTTGGAATGATGTTGATTTTCTAAGTGGAAATAAGTTATCTTACACTTTGGTCGTCTTCTTTTGTACAGGTCATATTTTATGTTTAATTATTGATTAAATTCAGTAAATAAACAGTAATTTTGCACTGAGATGTACAAATGTGTGTTTTCTGTATGCGTTAATGTATTTTTACTCAGAAAATCAACTACACATTCAAACAGAAGCTAAACAGTAGATTAGCTTCAGGCTCTAATTTAAAACACACTTCATTCTGAATGTCTATGAACCACTGACTGTGTGTGTGATCAGGAAGCAGGATCTGCAGAGACGTAGAGAATACAGAGAAGAGATGAGAGAAATTCAGGAAAGGGTGAAAAGCAGACCACTATTACTGGAACAGGTAGCACAGGTGAGTTATCATTCCTGTCCTTATCTCTCTGTACTGTGTTGTTAAATCATGGAGCATGTTAGAGTGTGTTAGTTTCATGTATTCTATCTTTACAATGTTTAACGTTCAAATGCTCCCAACACATACAGCAAGGCACCCAGTGTAGCTGTATCCCTACTACATATCCCATAATCCTCTGTGTCAGTATCACTGTGGAGAAAAATAGCACAAAACACCAGAACTGACACACACCAGCACTGACACACACTAATACTGACACACACCAGCACTGACACATGCATGCACTGACACACACCAGCACTGACACACACTAATACTGACACACACCAGCACTGACACATGCAGGCACTGACACACACCAGCACTGACACACACTAATACTGACACACACCAGCACTGACACATGCAGGCACTGACACACACCAGCACTGACACACACTAATACTGACACACACCAGCACTGACACATGCAGGCACTGACACACACCAGCACTGATACACACTAATACTGACACACACCAGCACTGACACATGCAGGCACTGACACACACCAGCACTGACACACACTAATACTGACACACACCAGCACTGACACATGCAGGCACTGACACACACCAGCACTGATACACACTAATACTGACACACACCAGCACTGACACATGCAGGCACAGACACCCCAGCACTGACACACACTAATACTGACACACACCAGCACTGACACATGCAGGCACTGACACACACCAGCACTGATACACACTAATACTGACACACACCAGCACTGACACATGCAGGCACTGACACACACCAGCACTGACACACACTAATACTGACACACACCAGCACTGACACATGCAGGCACTGACACACACCAGCACTGATACACACTAATACTGACACACACCAGCACTGACACATGCAGGCACTGACACACACCAGCACTGACACACACTAATACTGACACACACCAGCACTGACACATGCAGGCACTGACACACACCAGCACTGACACACACTAATACTGACACACACCAGCACTGACACATGCAGGCACTGACACACACCAGCACTGATACACACTAATACTGACACACACCAGCACTGACACATGCAGGCACTGACACACACCCAGCACTGACACACACTAATACTGACACACACCAGCACTGACACATGCAGGCACTGACACACACCAGCACTGACACACACTAATACTGACACACACCAGCACTGACACATGCAGGCACTGACACACACCAGCACTGACACACACTAATACTGACACACACCAGCACTGACACATGCAGGCACTGACACACACCAGCACTGATACACACTAATACTGACACACACCAGCACTGACACATGCAGGCACTGACACACACCAGCACTGACACACACTAATACTGACACACACCAGCACTGACACATGCAGGCACACACACCAGCACTGACACACACTAATACTGACACACACCAGCACTGACACATGCAGGCACTGACACACACCAGCACTGACACACACTAATACTGACACACACCAGCACTGACACATGCAGGCACTGACACACACCAGCACTGACACACACTAATACTGACACACACCAGCACTGACACATGCAGGCACTGACACACACCAGCACTGATACACACTAATACTGACACACACCAGCACTGACACATGCAGGCACTGACACACACCAGCACTGACACACACTAATACTGACACACACCAGCACTGACACATGCAGGCACTGACACACACCAGCACTGACACACACTAATACTGACACACACCAGCACTGACACATGCAGGCACTGACACACACCAGCACTGACACACACTAATACTGACACACACCAGCACTGACACATGCAGGCACTGACACACACCAGCACTGACACACACTAATACTGACACACACCAGCACTGACACATGCAGGCACTGACACACACCAGCACTGACACACACTAATACTGACACACACCAGCACTGACACATGCAGGCACTGACACACACCAGCACTGACACACACTAATACTGACACACACCAGCACTGACACATGCAGGCACTGACACACACCAGCACTGACACACACTAATACTGACACACACCAGCACTGACACATGCAGGCACTGACACACACCAGCACTGACACACACTAATACTGACACACACCAGCACTGACACATGCAGGCACTGACACACACCAGCACTGATACACACTAATACTGACACACACCAGCACTGACACATGCAGGCACTGACACACACCAGCACTGACACACACTAATACTGACACACACCAGCACTGACACATGCAGGCACTGACACACACCAGCACTGATACACACTAATACTGACACACACCAGCACTGACACATGCAGGCACTGACACACACCAGCACTGACACACACTAATACTGACACACACCAGCACTGACACATGCAGGCACTGACACACACCAGCACTGATACACACTAATACTGACACACACCAGCACTGACACATGCAGGCACTGACACACACCAGCACTGACACACACTAATACTGACACACACCAGCACTGACACATGCAGGCACTGACACACACCAGCACTGATACACACTAATACTGACACACACCAGCACTGACACATGCAGGCACTGACACACACCAGCACTGACACACACTAATACTGACACACACCAGCACTGACACATGCAGGCACTGACACACACCAGCACTGATACACACTAATACTGACACACACCAGCACTGACACATGCAGGCACTGACACACACCAGCACTGACACACACTAATACTGACACACACCAGCACTGACACATGCAGGCACTGACACACACCAGCACTGACACACACTAATACTGACACACACCAGCACTGACACATGCAGGCACTGACACACACCCAGCACTGACACACACTAATACTGACACACACCAGCCCTGACACATGCAGGCACTGACACACACCCAGCACTGACACACACCCAGCACTGACACACACCAATACTGACACACACCAGCACTGACACATGCAGGCACTGAAACACACCTAGCACTGACACATGCAGGCACTGACACACACTAATACTGACACACACCAGCACTGACACACACTAATACTGACACACACCAGCACTGACACATGCAGGCACTGACACACCTACATCTATTTATCTGTCTATCTATGAATTGATCTGTCTGTCTATCTATCTCTGATGCTGGTGATGATGATGTGTTGTTGCTGTAGATGAATGCTAAGCAGGCAGCGGAGAAGCGCTACGCAGAAGCTTTACGTGGCTGTGGTCTGAATGAAGCCTTCGTCAGCAGTAAAGCACCCAAGAACCTAAAACACACACACGACTCCACACCGTCCACTCCGTCAGACAGATACACTCCACCTACCCACAGGTCAGTTTACCTGCTGTCCTTTATCTGCCTCTCCTGTGAAAACATCACATACGGCTACACGCTTTCAATATAATCAAAAATATAAACAGAAATACCTTTCAAAGCCCTCTTTTTGCATCAAATAGCTTTTAGGAAACTTAGTACTGACTACAGAAAAGTATCCTTATATAATCTTTGGTAAATCTGATATATTTGGAGAGATATAAACACTGTGGAATAAATTAGGTGACTGGCATATATTATAATATATAACCATTTATTGGCTTTTAGAGAAGTTGAGATCCCAGTCACATCACAGCTTCATAACTCTTTTAATTATATTGTTTCTCCAGAGGGCACCAGGAGAACGATCGCGCTGCTAGCAGTGAAGACTCTCTGCCTGGTGATTATGGGGCTGATTACGAGCAGGACGCTGAGGCTGAACTGCTGGATGGAGAGTACGAGGGAGAGGAAGACTATGAAGAAGATAACAACAACGAGAGCGACCCTGAAAAGGATGCAGACGACTATCACTCATATGAGGACGATCTAGACTTCGATTACGCAGATGAGGATCAGGACCACAGTGATGAGGGGAGCGACATCAGTCGCCATAGCAACAACAGCAAGGGGGGAAAACGTCTTAGTTGTTCGAGGGACGGCGGGAGGAGAGAAGATGGGAACAGTGGACAAAGTAGTCAAGCCTCCTCCAGCGCTGAGGAGAGTGATGAGAAGGATTGAGTTGTATTGTGCGCTTCTTTAGCGCCCCTAGTGGAGAAGGGTGGGATTTTACTCAGTGATTTAAAAAAGACACTTTTTAAAGAAGACGGTCTCAGTAACAGCCGGTGTTTGTAAATGTGTAGCAGGTGGATAAGATGAACTGATAAGATGTGACAGTGAACTGGACTATATGTATATGAATATAAATATATGTAGATCTTGAGATAATAAAGCTCTGCTATAGTTCACAGTTGGGTGTGTCAGCATGTTTTATGACCACAGCCCTGCTTTTGAAGAACCACTGCCCTGCACTTTTTAGTGTTTTCTTGTCTCCCCAACACACCTGATCCAACTAATCAGCTCATTACCTGCTGTGTTTACTTCTAATGACCATCTACTGTACCTAACCTCAAAGAAAAAAAAATCCTAAGTAGTCTTTTTTTCTTTTTTTTGATGCTTGACACCAACAGAATAATGTTTTTTATATTTCAATAAAAGCTATACAATATTTTAGACATATTTATACTACTACTAATAATAATAATAACAACAACAACATTTGTTATTATAGTTAACAGTTGACAGGTGTTTGTATAGAAACATGGTGTGCACTATAAGGAGGGAAAACACAGATATTAACTAAGTTATAATGAAAGCCAATTAGATTAGAGTTATAATTTTAATTATGCTTAACTTATTTAACTGGTTTAGTAAAGGCGAGTCATTTTTGACCTTTAGGTCAAGGTGAATATACAAAAGATTAAGACTACACACTGGTAAACATCCCATCACTGAGTTAAAGTGGGTGTGTTAAAGCAGAACCTGCAGGACAGTCACAAGACTGGAGCAACACTTGATTTAGGCGACATGTTATTGTTTTCTTGTCGCATATTACTCCCAACACGGTGTAAAAATAGTCTAATAATTCGCCACATTTAGTTGATCGGGCACATTTCACCATCCAGTCCTGAACAACAACACCAACAAACCAGACCATCGTTGTAGGCATCTCAGTAATTTTCCATCCCCAAGACAGTCCAGCCCACATGGCATTGAAATGCATGGGTCTTGAGTGCAGCCCGTGCTCGGGCCATGCGAGAGGTACGAATTTTGAGTGACGGGGCTGCTGTCCAATGGGAGCCGCGGCGGTGTACTCCGCGCCGGGGCCGCTGGCCAATCGCAAGACGCGGGGGGCGTGTCCACAGTCCAAATTTTACGCGGCGCCATGGGCTGAAAACTAAACCGAGATGGAATATCCCAGTCTGAACCGGTTTCAACCGGTCTTGGGTTTGATGCACTAGATGAGAGAAGAGCTGGCTTACAGACTCTTTTGCAGACCTCTGCTTTAAAACCACGTATTTTTTGGGGGGACATAGATGCAAACAATAAACTAAACGTCTGCTTTTGCTTTGTCTTTATGAAAGCGGGATGTTCGTGTTAGCCATGGCTCCGTGAAACATCGCTAGCGAGCTAGCCTAGAAACTCAAGACATATAACGTACAGCAGTGACAGCTAAGCTAACCAGCTAACTTTGCTAAAGGGGAGGTCAAGCTTAACGTATATCTCTGGACTCGGACTTGTAGTTACTACTATTTAAATTTTTTTTTCTAGCTGCATTATCACTTTGCTTCAGTTTAGCACCTGCATATATACGTATGTATAGCTAACAGGCTACGCTACCTGATCAAGTTCATTTGCTAGCTAACGTTAGCATCTCGCTGTCGCGTGATCATGAGATAAACGGATTCGTCTTCTCTGGCTTATTTTTTTCTTATTCTTACTTTTTGTCGTTTCGTTTCTTCAGACACGGTAACTTTAACTTAGCTAGCCGAGCGCGGCGTCCGCGAAAGCGCGAAGTGTCATTTCAACGAAAAGAGTGTTTTAAAAAAAATCAGGTAAGTATTTATTTAAGCGAGCTCCAGACGCTCGTACATCTGAAATGTTTAAAAAGTTAACATGCTGCCCGTGTTTTTCTTCAACTACTTGCTTTCTCTGACTTAACAGAAACCTGGTGAGCTTCTGCACTGAATAAGTCATACTGTGTTTGTACCGTTAACGACGCTGCTGTGAATCATGAGGCGGAATCGTTTCAGCGTCTTGTCCTCAGCCGGACTCCGTAGTTCAACAAGCGAGGCTTGTTTAAATGAAATAAAAATAAAAGTAGATATACCTGAAACGTAGTCACGGCTAACATGCCACGTGTAAATCATAGTGTCTATATACTTAATTCAGCGTGGCCTCAAACTCTTTAGCGCCTGGATTAACAGGAAACATGGTAGCAACATGCTAAGCTAGCCAGCAGAGGCGTGTAGTCGCTGTAAGGCTGCCCGGTTTATCGGTTTCATATCGAAAGAAGGCGGTTATCAAATCGCAGAAACTTCGTCTTGAATTATTTTATTTTTTTCCTATATTGCTTTATTATTTTAGTTTTAATGTGGGGACGTTTACCCTAACGATGCAGACCTGACAGTGCGGCACACACAAGTTTAAAAAAAATGGATCTGCTTTTATATTTGAGAAAATAAACATTTTTGTTTATAGAACGTAATTGTTTTTAAGTAACAATTCCAATATTAAAAATGGCCTTAAAAGTGGATTCTAACCCCAGAACAGTTTTTAGTAACTTAACTAGTTCCGTTTACTCAATTAAATAAACCTAAAACCAGAATAAAATAAATGTTTTACTTAGTTATTTAAAACAAAACAAAAGTTATTCCTGTTTAGTAATTTTTGTTTCTGTTAATTACTGTTTTATTGTTTACTTTGTCTGTACCAATATGTTAGCTCATCCATCTGACGTTGAAGCCTTAGCATTTTAGTTTAGACCAAAACAAGAATAGTTCTGTATAATAAACGTCACCGTTTGTGTCGGGCAGATATATATATATATATATATATATATATATATATATATATATATATATATATATATATATATATATGTCACCTTATTGTAGAATTTGCCTTTTTCATTCCAAAATATTATGTTTTATGTAAAATATAATAAATAATGTAAATAAGAATAGAAAAAGTATATTGCAGTGTCAGTTTTTTCCCAGTATTGTGCAGCCTGACATATGTTGATGGATATGCCAAGTCCAGTACCATATTTTTTACCAGCTAATTTTGTATTTGTTTTAAAAAGTAAATGTACTCTTATTGAATTTAAGTTTAGGCTGCTCACCTGTGCTAACAAGTCAACAACTTTGGCTGATCCGCCGTTCATCTTATGATTCAGTCCTCTGTCCAGCAGATTTATATATTATAAATTATTATCCAGTTAAGAATACTTGGCCAAACCTATGAACTGCTAGACAATGACCATTTATAAATGCTATTGGCTTTTGGTTTGGAAGCTGCTGTGTTGGTTTCAGAAGAAAGAAGGCTAATTCTTTGTCATGCCCCTCTCCATAGCTCTATGCCAGCAGACATGACAATGTTAGCGGACCATACAGCCCGGCAGCTGCTGGACTTCAGTCAGAAGCTGGATATCAATCTACTTGACAATGTGGTCAACTCGATGTACTACGATGTCGGGTCCCAGGTAGGAGACATCATGGTGATGAAGGCGTTGTAGGTTGTGTATTATGGCTGTTTAAATTGAGGCTAAGGACTAGGGAGTGCTTTTTACCTCCTACTGGGTATTAAACCATTCATGTTTTAAATTTAGTATGTTAATGATGGCTTCCCCAGGCTCTGTTCTGATTTCTCTAAGTGGCAGTGGGTGAAGTAGCAAAAATGTTATATTACATTATACATCATTGCTGTTCAGTGAAAAACAAGCATCTCCAAAATGACATTTTTACAGGAGAGGGCAAAAACGTTCTTTACTTTTAATGTAAGTCAGTGGAACCAACATTTTCTCCAAGCTGTTTTGGAGCATTTCTATTGGTAAATTCGCCATGATGTAAATAAAAGCTGCTGCATTCAAATTAGATGGGGAAATAAAAATCGACCAAAATGGAGATGCATGTTGTTCTTTGGACAGCAATGATGTATTTCTTCTGATGTCTGGTGAATGGCAACAACTGGAAGCCAAATTTAAAAAATACTACCAAAAACTACGAATACATTGATTTATATTAAGCATCTCATATATTGATCTGCATTACATCATGTAGTTATGAAGTGTTTAAGTGCGACAGTATGGTAAACCTGATATATCTATATTATCATAAGAAATACTTTTATTGTCCAGCCCTTTGAGGATATCAGGCAGTTGTTTTTTGTGAATAACTGTTTGTATTTTTGGAGCATAAGAATCTTTATATTGGTCATGTCTCCACGTTTCTCAGCAACGACTGGCACAAGAAGTCCTCACCAACTTGAAGGATCACCCAGATGCATGGACCAGAGTGGACACCATCCTGGAGTTTTCACAGAACATGAAGACTAAAGTATGTTGGGGCTTTAAAGACCTTGTGTATTGTGCACAGTGTTTGTTGTTGGCGAGTATGTAGAAAATAAGTGTTGGTGTAGAAATGGAAGTGTGTGTAACATATAAAGATTGAGTTGTTGTTGTTTTGGTTTATGCTGCTGCTATCATCACATGCTGTGATTGTTCCTAATAATAATACGAGCCCCGCTGATCTGTTCGCAGTATTACGCTCTTCAGATACTAGAGACGGTCATTAAAACACGCTGGAAAATTCTTCCAAGGAACCAATGTGAAGGTAAAACTCAGTCACACTGTTAGTCCTTCTCTAAATCACTCTACTCACTTCATGTTTAGTTTGTCTGGTCGTGTAGTAGCTATACGAAACCTAGTAGTTTATAGGTTTCGTATTCATAAAGCCATACAGTTGAGCATGGACTCTGACTTGAGCCCCTAAAACTCTGGGCTTTTTAAGCACACCTACGCTCCTTGGGACTGAATAGACCAAGGCAGCTTGTTTGATGAGATATGAACTGGTCCTAACTGGTTTGGAGATGTTCTTCCCTAAATGGCAGTTTATTGTTCCTCTTCTCTTACTTTAGCAGTTAATCACACTCTTTATCTTGTTTTGACCCCTGACAAGCATCGCTAACACCTTCCGCTCCCCAGCGGATGCACAGAGTTCAGTATAGGTTCACAAGTTTAAGGCCCTTTTGCAAACAGTTGAAACACAGGTCACAGTTACACACACAAGCCACATATATATATATATATATATATATATATATATATATATATATATATATATATATATATATATATATATATATATATATTAATTAATACACATGTATGTTAAGCGCACAAACACAAAAATAATATTGTCCTTACAGAAGTTGTTTTTCAGAACACAGAAGCTATGATTTTATTTATATTACTATTCATTGCTGTATTATTAAAGCCTAAAATGGGAAGTTTGCCTAATGATGCCTTACCTAAGTACTTACATTTCATTTTGAGGAAATTCTAGTTCACAATTCCATTTTTCACCAGAATAGTTAAGCCCTGTTTTAGTAACTACTTCCATATACTCAGATTTGAATTAGATGTATTTATAAAAAGAAAAAGTGCAGTTTTAGTTTTAGTCACTTTTTAAGTTTCTTTCTGTGTTTATTTTACCTGGCAGCTTGTCTCTGATTATTAATGAGCGACTTTATGAAAGCCTGAGAAGTTCAGAAGGATTTAAAGTTACCCTCTTACAAAGGCGTGCTTGCATTTGTTTGGTTTGCATGCACGTAAGAAAGAGAGGAAGATAATTGTGAATGCTAGCCGTCATGGTACCTCTTTGTAACAGACATTTTGGTAACGCTGGCATTTCAACATCAACAAAGTAGCTTAATTAAAAATGTTAAAAAAAAGAAGGATTTATTAATGCCTGCTTTATTTATTTGTTGTTAAGGAATTAAGAAGTATGTTGTGGGGCTGATTATCAAGACGTCTTCAGATCCTGCTGTTGTAGAGGTAAAGCGCCATCTTCTGGGGGTTCTGGGACTTGGACCATTTCTCATTGCTCATATTAACGTTGTATTCATTTTGCCTTATTTGTCTTTCAGAAAGAGGGAGTTTACCTGGCAAAACTGAACATGATCTTGGTCCAGGTGAGCCAGCTGTTCATGTTCAGCACGTTCAGTGCCTTTACTAACTCCTTGGAGGCTTGACACAAAAGTTCTGTTCACGACTGTTCACAACAGTCTACATCAGTGACGACTGTATGCAGGGTTCCAGCAGGGTCTTAAAAAGTCTTAAAAGATCTAATATTCGAAACTATAAATTAAAGGCCTTAAAAAGACTTAAAACGGCCAGATTTCTGTCAAAGGTCTTAAATTTAATGTAGTAAATTTTTTTACTTTCGTTAATTCCTGAGAAGAGTAGTATTGGTATGTTATGATTAAACTACAATTCCCATGATAACTGCAGGCAGGAAATGGTCCTAAGCAGATCTTATCTTAATTGAGAGATTTTGTCTTTTCTTGTGGTATCTCATCTGACAATCAGTTGTTGTGTCTGTTACCAAGCACCTAACTATGCATGCACGTCTAAAATGTAAATATGTGATTAAAACAGGTTAAAAAAAGAAAGTTAAACAGCTAGCACTACAAATTGGGGAAAATGGTTAGGAATGTTGTCCATCTTTAGCTGCAGTGTGAGCCAGACTAATGTTATCCTTAACAGACACACGTTTAACACGTCTCACTTATTTACTACCGTTGCTGTAATATTTTATTTAACAAATTAGGAGTGAGCTATGATATGCTGCCTGTCATAGTTCCCTAAAACAATAGAAAATGACAGTTGTAACAGGAAGTAGGACGACAATTAGGTTGTCCGAAAGTTGAGAGAGTATTTAGGAAAGCTTCTGCAATATACTTTTCTTTTAAGATGTTAGAATGAGGTGGTAAACATTCTGTTATTCCACCTGTAGTACATTAAACTTTGATTTGTGTGTGTATAGCTGCCTCCTTGTTGTCGAGATGTGCCACTGTAAGAAGTATTAGTGACTGTTGTGATTGTTCATCTTTCTTGCTCTGTGGTTCTCCTCAGATTCTGAAGCAGGAGTGGCCGAAGCATTGGCCCACGTTTATTAGCGACATTGTGGGAGCAAGTCGCACCAGCGAGAGCCTCTGCCAGAACAACATGATCATTCTGAAGCTGCTCAGTGAAGAGGTGTTTGATTTCTCCAGTGGGCAGATGACTCAGGTCAAGGCAAAGCACCTGAAGGACAGGTACAGATCAGTAGACTGCTGTTGTCAAGGGCCACGTAGAGCAGAGAGTCTCAGTGTTTCTGCTGTATGTTGTGTGTATAAGTGATATTAGAGATAGACTGATCAGCGTTTTTGAGGCCGATTCCGATCGCCAGTCACCTTTCAGCATGATCGGCCGATAGCAGATATACCGATCGAGGGCGGGGCTATATATCACGGCAGGGCTACATGTAGTTATTAGCGCAAGCAAGTCATGAAACATTGTCTAAACTGGTTTATTACCATTTTTAACAAGCTCGTGAAACAGCATATTTTTAACAAAATTAGCAGTAAATAAACAAAGTAAATCAAACAAATATCCCCAAAACTGTAATCATTACATTTAGAACGAACAAAACTAATTAAATAAATGCAGTAAAACCTGCAGTCATTAAACGCAGACTCTGGGTTATTTTAAACGACATTCAGCAATCGTTAAATGTAGATGAATTGTTGCTGCTGTACTGTTTATACTGGTCAGATCTGGTCTGCACATTTTTTTCAGGTTATTTGTTTTGTGCTAGCTCTGCTGTTTGCTGATACTCTCTGTATTCAGCCGCGTGCAGTGTCGTATCAGATTAGTAGTGTTAAATGTATTCGTCTTGGTTCCCCAGTGAGAAACACTGATATTACAAATTTTATTAAACATCCTGGATGAGTCTGTATCACATACGGTAACAAACTGCCAGAAATTAAGCTCATTTGTTAAATGCCATAGATCGACTCTCGGGATCGGCTAAATTGGAGAAATATCACGTTTTGAATAGAAATCGGCCGATATCGTTACATAGCCGATCGATCCTTCCCTCTCTAAGTGATATAATTAATTATAATAATCTTTTCTGTTGTAGTTTAGTTTATTTGCTTGTTTAGTTCAGCAACTTAGCAGCACACCCCAGGTGCAATGTTGTTACCAACAGAGCTAATTCTACACAAATTCATTGACAAGCTTTCTTCTTTCTTTCCCAGCATGTGCAATGAATTTTCACAGATTTTCCAACTTTGCCAGTTTGTCATGGTGAGTCATAAACGATTTTGTTTTCTGATGATAAATCCTGATTATTATTAATTCTTTTAAGTATGTATTGATCAACAATGATAAACTGAACATTGCTCTCTCTTTTCCAGGAGAATTCCCAGAATGCTCCTCTGGTCCACGCCACACTGGAGACACTCCTGCGCTTCCTTAACTGGATTCCGCTTGGCTACATTTTTGAGACCAAACTTATCAGCACGCTGGTTTACAAGGTAACGTATCATACAGTGTTCTTTTATTGCAGTGTGTTTTATATATTCTGTCTTTGAACATGTCATTGATCTTCAGAGTACGATATCAGTAAAGGTAGCAGCTGCCCCCTCTCACAAAGGCGCATTTGCATTGGTGTTGCTTGCAACTGCGTAAGAAAGAGAGGAAGATCATGCTGAGTTCTGGTTGTTCTTATGGCCGTCTGCCATTTGCAGTATGGCTAAACTGGCACTCCAACATACACTTTACTTAATGCCTAATAGAAGCGCAGCTCCTCTTTGCAGCAAGGAGCAAAGACAAAACAAGAGCAATCACATAATCACCAAAGCTGTTTACACCAGCCACAAGCATCAGTGAGTGATATGACGCAATGCAGTGCACCTCTTTGACCGTGCAACACGTTGCATCATCTATTTAGACACACATGGATGCTCCACCTCACCAAGTGTATAAGGAACAAGTCATCCATGAGCTTAACAATAGAAGAAAATCATTACTTTGTTTAAATTAGCCATCAGTCTCTGTTGTGTGTGAGCTAGATAATCAAATAACTTTATAGCAGTACCTGATATATTCTACTGATGATATTTTATTGTAAATTGATACTTAGCTGTAGCATATCAAGCTAAAAATATTCTAAAACTTATTTTATGTAGGCTAAGAAATGTAGCTAATTGTAGTAATTGCCACTTTTTTGGGTTGTTCTTATAATTCATACTCTGCGTTGTTTGTGTTTCCCAGTTTCTGAATGTACCCATGTTCCGGAATGTGACTCTGAAGTGTCTGACAGAGATCGCAGGTGTCAGTGTCAATCAGTACGAGGAGCAGTTTGTCAGCCTCTTCACTCTGACCATGATGCAGCTTAAACAGGTAACAGGCACGAATGCGAGGACCACATAGCAATAGGGGTGTAAGAAAATATAGAAATATCGGGATATGTTTCATGATACTGTATCGATTCTGAAAAACAATGCACAGATTCCTGGCAGACAGTGAATCATTGTGTGTTGTGTTTAAACCTCTGATCACTAGATGTCAGTGTTGTAATCCATTTTTCGCTCCACTCCAACATTAACAAGCAGCACAAGGGTGCAGTGCTATTGTAAGCATTGGCAAACCTGTTCATACAGTGGTGTGTTTTTGAATCGTGCCGGCTGTATCACGATACGTATTGTATCTCCTGGCTCTTGCCAATACACAGCCCTCTGGAGGATATTTAGTTTTTAACTAAGTCCCTGCTTTTTCAGTTATAGCTGTTGTGAGAGAGAGACGTATTACTTTTGACTAAATAATACATTTTTGTGGTCACAACCTGAAAGCTATTCTGTTTGATTGACAGATGCTGCCTTTGAACACAAATATCCGTCTGGCATATGCAAACGGTAAAGACGACGAGCAGAACTTCATCCAGAATCTCAGCCTGTTCCTCTGCACCTTCCTCAAAGAGCATGGCCAGCTAATAGAGAAGAGGCTCAACCTGCGGGAGACCCTCATGGAGGTGCTTGTTTGTTTGATTTTTTTTCTTGTTTGTTTGTTTTTGTACCCCCTTCTTTCTTTCCTTCACTGTAAGTAATCATCCTTTCTTTATACATTTCTTTCTTTCTTTCCAGGCCCTCCACTACATGCTGTTGGTGTCTGAAGTAGAGGAGACTGAGATTTTCAAGATTTGTTTGGAGTACTGGAACCACCTGGCAGCAGAGCTGTATAGAGAGAGCCCCTTTAGCACCTCCACCTCCCCTCTGCTCTCCGGAAGCCAGCATTTTGATGTGCCCCCACGTAGACACCTCTACCTGCCTGTCCTGTCCAAGGTTAGTGTTTTACGCACACACAGGTGTGTGATTTTTTTTTTTGGGGGTTTTTTTGTACTGTCAAGGTGCAAGTCATGCACATCTGATTCTCATGGCAGGAAGAAACAGTTGAGCAAGAGTTTTTCCCTCATTGGGATAATAAAAGATATTTTATGATGTGGTCAGGATTTATTAGACAGAATATTATTTTCTGATGAACTATGACAAACGTGATGCATGGAAGTCTTTTCTCATGCTGGAAGAAAAAAATAAAAGTGTATATTAAATTAAAGGGTCACTTCTTTTGCTCACTACAGTCAGCTGCCCCCGTATTTTGTTGTAATGTTGGGTGTGTTTGTGTTTTAATGTTGAATATGGCCCTGCTTATTTCTGGTGCTGCTTATGTTGCAACATTAGTATTTTAGCTGCTCATCAGTTGCACCTGCTAAAGGTCAGACAGCAGCAGGTGCAGGTCTGTTGTAGCACACGTAGGTGTAAGTGTGGTAGTAACACTGGCTCGCCTCGGTCTCAGGTTCGTCTGCTAATGGTGAGCCGCATGGCCAAGCCGGAGGAGGTTCTGGTTGTAGAGAACGACCAGGGTGAGGTTGTGCGAGAGTTCATGAAGGACACAGACTCCATCAACCTCTACAAGAACATGAGAGAGACTCTTGGTTAGTAGCACTCCATCTATATTTTCTCTTCTCTATTCTGTATATTTATTTAGAGGCCTATTTTTAGCAATTTGAAGGTTCTGTGTGACCATGTTGGAGGTGTCAGATGCGATAAAGATGGTCTTTTAAAGATGGTTGTTGTTTTCTGTAGTGTACTTGACCCATTTGGACTATGCGGACACGGAGCGCATCATGACAGAAAAGCTCCACAACCAGGTGAACGGTTCAGAATGGTCCTGGAGGAACCTGAACACACTGTGCTGGGCCATCGGCTCTATCAGTGGAGCCATGCATGAGGAGGATGAGAAGAGGTTCCTTGTCACTGTTATCAAGGTGAATATGAACAGTCTTTGTTGATGGTACCAGTTTCTGAAAGTGAAGAGTTCTTTTTAGTGCCTTTTATTGTTTCTGTGGTGAGACATGACTACATACATGTAAGTGATTATGTTAAAGCGTCTTCCTTTATGATCTCCAGGACCTGCTGGGACTGTGTGAGCAGAAAAGAGGGAAAGACAACAAGGCCATCATCGCCTCCAACATCATGTACATTGTAGGCCAGTACCCACGATTCCTCCGTGCCCACTGGAAGTTCCTGAAGACGGTTGTTAACAAGCTCTTCGAGTTCATGCATGGTGAGCGCAGTGAAGCAGACTCTTCATGACATGAACACTTGTTTAGAAGTTTCTTTGTGATCGTGTAATTCTAGGTTATTTGTACGGATTAGTTGTCTGTGAAGGGTTTACAGAGTGTAAAGGAGTTTGTTTTAAATAGTTACTAAGCTTTGACATGACTGAAATACTCAATACTCTTTACATTATAATGGCTAATTAATTAACTAACTCTTTTTTTCTTTCGTTCTCCCTCTTTTTCTCTTTCTCTCTCTCTCGTTCTCCCTCTTTTTTCCTCTCTCTCTTTCTCTCTCTCCCTCTTTTTCCCTCTCTCTCTCTCGTTCTCCCTCTATCCCTCTCATTCTTCCTCTATCCCTCTCGTTCTCCCTCTTTTTCTCTTTTCCTCTCGTTCTCCCTCTTTTTTCTCTTTCCTTCTCGTTCTCCTCTCTCTCTCTCTCTCTCTCTCTCTCTCTCTCTCTCTCTTTCTCTTTCAGAGACCCACGATGGAGTCCAAGACATGGCGTGTGACACTTTCATCAAGATAGCTCAGAAGTGCAGAAGGCATTTTGTGCAGGTGCAGGTTGGAGAAGTGATGCCCTTCATTGATGAAATTCTCAACAACATCAACACTATAATCTGTGACCTGCAGCCTCAGCAGGTTCGTAACTTTATTGATTCCTTTCACTCTCTGGGTCTCATTTGATTTCATTTTAAACGATCCTGGTCATGGTTCAGTTTACTCCTAGTGTGAGAGTTGTTTTTAGTTTTTTTCTCTCTCGTCTTGCATTCTGGTCTGGGATGGTCTTCATTATGTATTATGTTACACAAAGAGATTATTATTAGTCCAGTGGTTAACGTTCTGGGTTTCTGTGTGGGTGTAGCCAGTGAACTGAACAAACAGTGCATGAACTGTTTTATCTGACTGTCTCTGCAGGTGCATACGTTCTATGAAGCAGTGGGGTATATGATTGGCGCTCAGACAGACCAAGCAGTACAGGAGCACTTGATCGAGAAGTACATGCTGCTACCCAACCAGGTGTGGGACAGCATTATCCAGCAGGCTACCAAGGTGAGTACTGGCAAGTCTTCTGAATCATCAGACAGGGATAGAGTGTCTGATCGATTTCTTCTTTCTGGGATTAATGAGTTTTTCAATATTCTGTGGTGGCTGTAGATACGCGAGGTAACAAAAACTAGTAACAATTATACCAACCAATCAGTGTCCTGTACAGATGATTTATCACCATCACTGCTATAATTCTGAAGACCGTTGCAGTGCTGTGTAGCTCCAAAATACTCTCCTAAATGTTTGTGTGTGTCTTTGTCATCTGTCAGAACGTGGACATTCTGAAGGACCCAGAAACAGTGCGTCAGCTCGGCAGCATCCTAAAGACCAACGTGAGGGCGTGTAAGGCAGTTGGTCACCCTTTTGTGGTCCAGTTAGGACGCATCTACCTGGATATGCTAAATGTCTACAAGTGCCTGAGTGAGAACATCTCCTCTGCCATCCAGACCAACGGTAAGAGATGCAGACATGGTTTACTCTGTGTTAACAATTGAAATTATTTTAGAGAATCCACAATAGGATTCTTATTGGTTTATATAATTTGTCTTGTGTGGGGAAACTGCACTCATTGGCATAGTGGTTGTCTTCAACCTTGTTCAGTGTTAGGGCTGTGTATTTGCAATAATCTGACGATACAATATGTATCGTGATACAGCGGTCACGATTTAATATATTATGATATATACTGCGATACTGCTAGCAAAGTGATATACTGTGATTTTTCGAATCCTACTAATAAAACACCACTATATGAACAGGTTTGTCAATGCTTACAGTAGCACTGCATCCTTGTGCTGCTTGTTAATGTTGGAGTGGAGCTGAAAATGAATTACAACACTGCCATCTAGTGGTCAGAGGTTTAAACACAACACAAAATGATTCACTGTCTGCCAGGAATCTGTGTATGGATACTGTGTTTTTGAGAATCCATACAGTTTCACCAAACATAATATCCTGATATTCCATATTTCAATATTTTCTTACACCCCTTCTTAGTATGATTGTAAGAAAAATTGTTTACCTTTTTGTTGCACATGCTTAGTTTTTCAACATAGTTTCCTATCTGTAACGTGTAAATTTACATTTATTTTCATGTCCTTTCTGTTTTACCCTCTTTAGGTGAGATGGTAACGAAGCAGCCTCTGATCAGGAGCATGCGCACAGTGAAGAGAGAAACTCTGAAGCTCATTTCAGGCTGGGTCAGCCGTTCCAATGATCCACAAATGGTATGACACACGATTTGCACTGTTTTGCCTTAGACAAGATAAAGTAACTTTCTTTAGAGCTCAAGTTAAAGGAAATCAGAAGTCATATCACTGGGTTTAAGGCTGTTTTCTTGTTTGATCCAGTGAAATAGGAATGTTGATAACATTTCATGTCCCCAAGGGGAAGACCACCGTGTTTGGATCACTTCTATATTTTCCAATCACTGTTAATCAAGTTTGGATCGCTGAGTCTTATATTAAATTGCAAGACCTTTTTTTTGCTTGTGTTTTAAGGTTGGAGAGAACTTTGTTCCTCCTCTGTTAGAGGCCGTCCTGATCGACTACCAGCGGAACGTTCCTGCCGCTCGAGAACCAGAAGTGCTCAGCACCATGGCTACCATCGTGAATAAGCTTGGGGCCCACATCACTGGAGAAATCCCTCAGATCTTCGATGCCGTCTTTGAGTGCACTCTTAACATGATCAACAAGGTCAGGGAGGAATTATTTTATATTCCTGTTAGCGCGAGTCATATTTCCCCTTATTTTGAAATGTGCCCAAGACAATTAGAACTGGCCCATAAGCTATAAATTTAAAGAACCAAGTTGTTTTTCAGAATAGAAAGTACTTGACGTTATCCTGTGTATCAGGGCTTGTTCAGTAAATCAGGTGTGTAGTTTTAAAAAAAGACAGTGTTTATTATTTAGAGATATTTCTTGCTCTCACAGTAGAGACTGGTTACATATGTTTTGTTTTTCTGCAAGTCTTTATTGAATAAAACACAAAATAGAGTTTTTTAACTGTTGTCTTATTTTTATTATTTTTTCCAGGACTTTGAGGAGTTCCCAGAGCACAGAACACACTTTTTCTACCTGCTGCAGGCTGTGAACTCGCAGTGTTTCCCTGCTTTCCTTTCCATTCCACCAGCCCAGTTCAAGCTGGTGTTGGACTCCATCATCTGGGCTTTCAAACACACGATGAGAAACGTGGCTGACACAGGTGAGCATACAGTCTCTTAGTTGGGCCTCTTCATGAGGCTCCCTAGTTTCCAGGGGTCATGTGTTCTATAGTTATGGCTAAAGATGTGACGAGGAAAATAACTTGTCTGCATTTGTGTTCAGAGCAGCTCTGACTCGTTCCTCTCTGTCTCACTAAAATTATTTGTCACAGAATCATCAATACACTTTGTCTGTCTCCTGCTTGTCGTCTCAGGTCTGCAGATCCTGTACACTATGCTTCAGAATGTGGCCCAGGAGGAGGCTGCAGCTCAGAGCTTCTATCAGACGTACTTCTGTGACATCCTTCAGCATATCTTCTCTGTTGTCACTGATACATCCCACACAGCTGGTTAGTTAATGTGCTGCTCTCTTTCTGTTACTGCAGGGCGTGGCCTCCCTCTATATATATATATATATATATATATATATATATATATATATATATATATATATATATATATATATATATAAATATAAATATAATTATTTTGTTGTATTTGATGTTGTTTCTGTTGCTGCTGCTGTTTATTGATATGTAACTGTTTTAAGAACATGGCCAATTAAGTTGTAACTAGAGATGGCGTTCAGCGTTTTTGAGGCCAGTTCCGATCGCCGATCACCTTTGAGCGCGATTGGCCGATAGCCGATACTGATCAAGGGCGGGGCTATATGCCTCAGCAGGGCTACATGTAGTTATTAGCGTAAGCAAGTCATGAAACATGGTCTAAACTGGTTTATTACCATTTTTAACGAGCTCATATAAAACAGAATAATATTTTAAACAAAATTAACAGTAAATAAACAGTAAATCAAACAAATATCCCCAATACTGCAATCAGTACATTTAGACCCTTAATTTAAAACTAAACAAGCTAATTCAATAAATACAGTAAAAACTGCAGTCATTAAACGCAGACTCTGGTTATTTTAAACGACAATCTGTAATTATTAAATGTAGATCTTGAATTGTTGCTGCTGTTCTGTTCGTACCAGTCAGATCTGGTCTGTATGGTGTTCTGGGTTATTAGTTTTGTGCTAACTGCGCGTGCTAGCTCTGCTGTTTGCTGATACTCACTGTATTCAGCTGCGTGCAGTGCTGTATCAGATTAGAAGTGTTAAATATCTTGGTTCCCCAACAAGACACGCTGATTTTGCACATTTTTAAAACGCCTTGGGTGAGTCTGCTGCATATACAGTAAAACACTGCCAGACGGACGACGAGCTTTCTATAAGCGCATGCTTTTCTCACTGGAAATACAGAAATTGGGCTCATTTGTTTAACTCCATCGATTGACTCTCGAGATCGGCTAAATTGGAGAAATATCGACCAACTGATACCGATACATAGCCGATCGATCTTTCCATCTCTAGTTGTAACTTTAAGTAGTAATGATTTAATGTCAGTGTGTTTATTCAACTCAGAGCAGTAGCTAATTTAAGTTACTTTAGATGCAGGTTGCCAACATTTTTTTGCTTTTATTCAAATTGGCATACCTAGACTGAGCCATCCTGTTAAACGATGTACATGGTTCTTGTTAAACCTGTATTTTTTTTTCTTATTTTTTTTTCTTCCCGTTTTGTAACGGACAGGTTTAACAATGCACGCCTCCATCCTGGCCTACATGTTTAACTTGGTTGAGGAGGGAAAAATCAGCATAGCCCTGAACACTGCTGCCCCTGTGAACAACCAGGCTTACGTACAGGAGTATGTGGCAAACCTGCTGAAGACGGCCTTCCCACACCTACAAGAGTAAGACAGCAAGACCTCTCCAGTACTTTGGCCTGTGGAATCTGTGAATGTTGATTAGGCAGCAGTTAGTATTAAACAGTGTTTGAGCTTTGTATGACTTCTCATTCATTGCTGATCGCACTTAAGGTGTAAATGATGAGTTAAATGATGTTTGTGTTGTATTTGTTTTTACTCATGTATCTGTTGCCTACACTTATTTTTAAAATTTTAGTGTTTTAAAAGATTATATATATTGTATCCATGTTTTTCATTTACAGTGCCCAGGTGAAAGTGTTCGTAACAGGTCTGTTCAGCTTGAATCAGGACATACCTGCCTTCAAAGAGCACCTTAGGGACTTCCTTGTGCAGATAAAGGTATGTGCTTGGATTTTTATATACACAGTCTCCTTAAAAAATGAACATAAACGCTCAGAGTTTAGATTCCAGTCTGCCTTGTTCCTGTAAGACCTCACTGTTTCTGTTGACCTGATAGGGTTTGTATGTGTTTGTAAATGAGCCACTGCTTGTAATTTTGTACTGAAGAGCCTGTGAATGGAATATCTGTATTGGGGGTTAAGTTTTTGCATAGTGTCTCTTACTTCCTTCCCGGATTGTCTGTTCCCTGCTGGTGTTTGACACGGAGTATCATCACAGCCCTTTTAAGAGGAAAACAATCCCACGCAAAGTTGGAACACGCTTCTGTGTTTTAAACTTAAACTAATTTGTATAGATTAATATCGCTATGCTGAAGAGCTGCTGTGTGGTTTGTTGTACTAACAACAGATTAAAAATGAGTTATCCTAGATTTGATCCTCTTTGGGGGCTCAGGCTAGATGACTACTATATATATATATATATGTATATATATGATCCTCTTGGGGGGCTCAGGCTAGATGACTTCTAATATATATACACATACATTATATATATATATATATATGTGTGTGTGTGTGTATGAGATGGTAGGATCGATCAGCTATGTATCAGTATCAGCCGATTGATCGGCCGATATTTCTCCAATTTACCCGACCCCGAGAGCTGATCGATGGTGTTAAACAAATAAGCTTAATTCTGTATTTACAGCTAGCGAATCATCCAGGAAGAGAAGCCTTCTGTGAAATCCACTTCGGGGAGATCTATGCAATTTCATTTTGCACAGACTGACTGAAGCAGCGGCCTTGCGAGAAAAGCATGCACTGATAGAAAACATGTTGGCCGTCTGGCAATGTTTTACCGAATGTGACGCAGACTCATCGAGGGTGTTTTATAAAATATGTAAAATTAACATGTCTTGTTGGAGAACCAAAGACATTTAACTCTACTAATCTGATACGACACTAAGAGTACACCACGTGGCTGAATACAGTGAGTACCAGCCAACAGCAGAGCTAGCACACACAGTTAGCACAAAACTAATAACCCAGAAAACTGCAGACCAGATCTGACCGGTACGAACAGAACAGCAGCAACAATTCAAGATCTACATTTAATGATTACAGTTTTTTTTGTTTAAAATAACAGAGTCTGCGTTTAATGACTGCAGTTTTGGCTGCATTTATTTAATTAGCTTTTTTCGTTTTAAATTTAAATTCAATGACTGCAGTATTGGCAATATTCAATTTACTTTGTTTATGTACTGTTAATTTAGTTAAATATTATGCTGTTATATTTGAGCTTGTTAGAATGATAATAAACCAGCTCCGACCATGTTTCATGACTTGCTTGCGCTAAAAACTACATGTAGCCCTGCCGTGGCGTATACCCCCGCCTTAGATTGGTATCGGCGCTGAAAGGTGATCGGCGATCAGAATCGGCCTCAAAAACGCTGATCGGTCCATCTCTAATATATACATATATAATATATTTATATATTAGTATGTGTGTGTCCAGGTATCATACCTGACTATTCAGATGGAGCTTATTGATGGAAATTATTGATATGGGGTTCTATATGGGGGGTTTTGAGCTTGATGCTTGGAGCATGAAGGGACTCAAGATGTAGTAAATCTTTGCAGTGTGGTGTTCTGTGGTGGGCAGAGTGGACATATAGTAACCTGACAGTTTATACATGACCCAGAAACTAATTCAGTTCTGAGGGTTTTAAGTTGTTCTGTTACTTTACAGAACCACCCAAAAGCTTTTAATCTGTTAATCTGTTCTGTTCTAGTCTGTTTATCTTTAAGTATTGTAGAATAATGGTGTGTGATTCTGTTTGTGTGTGTGTGCAGGAGTTTGCGGGCGAGGACACTAGTGACCTGTTTCTGGAGGAGCGTGAGGCGTCACTGCGTCAGGCCCAGGAGGAGAAACACAAACTCCAAATGTCTGTGCCTGGAATACTCAACCCACACGAACTCCCCGAGGAAATGTGCGACTGAGCTGGCGCGCACACGTGTACAGTTTTTCATACAGGAAAGAACGGAATCGGGAGCCGGCGAAGCTCTGTGTGTGCGCGCGAGAGTGCGTGTATGTGTGGGTGTGAGTGTGTGTGTGTACAGCGAGATAGCAGTAGGCCGAAGATTGAAGAGGAGTGTAAATTTTGACCAAACCAATGCCAACGTGTAAATGAAACCGTCTGTAACCTTCTTTGACCCCCGCCCACCTCGCATACAGTCCCCGCCCACTCGTCATTTTTACGTGAACGTATGTTCATTTTTATACGGAGAGAACTGTTCTGCGGTTATAACCGCCACCTTTATCAATTCACATTTTTCTGTTTTGGGTTGGGTTTCTTTTTCCTCCACAGAAAAAGCATGAAATTGACTAAATTTGAATTTTAACTTCACCTTCGCTCTCCGACTCGTCTCACCTGTTAATTTGTATAATACTTTAAAGGTGACCCATTGAAAAGAAGGAAGGAAGGAAGGAAGATGAATGCCCCACAGAGAGAGAGAGAGTTTATTTTCTCTTGACTAGTAATGTATCATTTTGCTGTGTGGCCTCATGGCTCCCCCCTCTTTAAACCACAGCAAATGAATGTGTCTGTTGAGGATCAGTCATGAAAGAAGCTGCTCTTTTTGTTTTCTTTTCCTTCAGTTTGTCCACGGTTTTGTTTGGGGCTCTTTTTTTTTTCTTTTTTAAAGCAGTATGTTATGGGGGGCAACTCTGTACTGATTTCATGCCCCTGTTTGCTTGGAAGGAGTTGGTTCTTGACAGGTCTCGCCAACGGTGATGAAGGGTTTGTTCATATCGTCCTGTTTATAACGCTGTCTTAGTACTATGGGAACATAAAGTTGGATATTTTTACAAAAAAAACTTTGTGTTTGGATTCTCTTCAGCTTATATATTTATATATTCTATTGTGTTAATATATATATATATATATATATATATATTTTTTTTTTTTTTTTTTTTTTTTTTTTTTTCATTAATGCAACACATTATCTGAGAGGGAATCATGTGGGACTTGCATGTTGCCACAGTCCAAGAAAAACATGCATCTCTGTTTTGGTCTATATTTATATTTTTGAATCATTTCAACACGACAGCTCCTGTTTACATTAAGAGAAAATCTCATGCTTTGAAGAAATTCTGGTTCCATTGACTTGCATTGGAAGTTTTGGCCTCTCATCATTTTAGAGATGCTTGTTTTTTTTTGGGACAGCGATGATATGTCAAGCCTTTAAACAGCCTGTGTGGATAGTTAAGAAGAATTTTCTCACCGTGATTTTAGCTACACCTCTAACGGAAGGTCTGTTCAGAGCACCATCCATTCAGTACTGCTTTGCTATTGAACATAAACGATTTTATATATATATATATATATATATATATATATATATATATATATATATATATATATATATATATATATATATAAAATAACTCCTTCCAATGTCTCAGCTGGGCCACCATTATTCACATTCTCATTCAGTGGTGTTCAGTAAACTCTGTACACTGATTAATTTATTATTTATTAGTATTTTTTTTTTTTTCTAAATATGCATTATTTTTATTAACTGTATTTACAAAAGTTTGGGCATTCTGGTCAAGTAAGAAGCTTTTTGTATAGTTCCTGAAAGAAAACATGCTCTACAGCGAACACACAGTTCAGCAGGGTGTAATACATCATTACTGTTTATTTACTGAATTTAAGACATTAAGAAAAAAAACATAAAATGTTAATATGGGCCACTTTTTTTTTTTATTTGTTTTCTTATAAATGTTTAACTGAGCAACTAAATAGAAATTGAGGACAAACTTATTTTCACTTACAACTAAAGTTCTGTCGTTCCAGGTTTCTGAATATTTAGGTTGAGATTTAAGAGGGGTTTAAAGTGAAATGGTTGATTGTACATAGATTTCTTTACAGTGGTGGTTAATGGAACCACGGCTCACCATATCTACTACACAACTATAGTTATTTTATTTACTATTCAAAACCACCAGAGAACCTACACGTGTCTGTAGTGTTTAAAATATTAACCGGGTTTAAGAAGTGACTTGTCAAAATAGGAATTCTGGCTCAGTGGATTTGGTGAATCTTGGTTTCCTTGTTGTATATAGTATTGTGTGAAAGTCAGAGCCTGTTAATGAAAAACCAGATGCCAAGTACACATTATTTGTTTTTCAGCATCTGAAAAAGATTATTTAGCTTATCAGTGTTTGATATATCATTAATCTTTATAGAGACTAACTTTCACACAAACGACTACCCAAACTCACCTCAGCTGCCTTTTCTTTATTGTGTGCTTCTAAAAGAGTTGAAGGAGATACATATCTGAGATATACTAAAATTAATAAATGCTACAAAGAAAATCAGACTCCTAGCGACCACCTGGAAGACCTGGTAGACCATAAACATTGTCTCCATCAGATGAACAGCACTTAAAGCTTCTGTCTCTGAGAGTAAGAACATCAGCCCCAGATCTGAAACATCCACAGGTGTTTCTGTTCATCTTTCCACTGTGAGTTCTATGGGTCTGAAAGGATGTGCAGCTGTTCAAGAAGTTCTTCATTAAGAAAACAAAGAAGCTGCTGGTGATCTCGGAACAATGGACACCTTGGTCACCCCAGGGTCCAGAACCTCAACATCACTGAATGTGTTTGAGGTTATTTGGATGGTGAGAAGCAGAAAATGATAAAGACTAAACTTTGGAGGTGAGTCTCTGAGACAAGTCTCCTAAAAAGAATAGAAGCTGTATTGAAGGTAAAGAGTGATACAAATACTGAAACACTGATATATTTCATTGTTCAGCATGAATTTCTAGAAATAAATTACAATAGCATTAATATTCAGAATAAAGTTCTAAGTTCATATCAAGAATACATTTGTAGAATTCTATTCTAATTAAGTGTGTTATTATTAAAGTTCTAGCTAGAAGTACTCCACAGAATGAACTCCAAATAAAATGAATATTGCTGATTAATGTACAGAATGAATTTATATCCTATGAATATCAAGTGTAATAAAATTCTAGATGATAAATCTACAATTCTATACTTACAATCTAACCCAGTAATATTTAGAATGAAATTCGAATAAAATTATTCAGCATGATATTCTAAAATTTGAATCTTATAAAGTTAGTATCTAGAAATTCTAAAAAAAACTAATATTTGGTGTAGATTACTAATATTTAAATCATATCAAGTTAATGTATAGAAAGAAATTCTAAAAACTAACATTAAGAATGATGCTCTAAAATTAATATTATTCTAAAAAAAAATGCCTATAATGAAATACTAATAAAATTGAAATTCATCATTGATTTCTGAAAATACAAATGTATAAATGTAATATTTAGAATGTAATTATTAAAATGTAATATTTAGCGTGGATTTCTAAAATTAAAATATCTAATTTTAATATCTAAAATGACAATCTAAAAAATGGATGCCAAGAATTAGATTATTATAAATTAAAAATTTGAATAAAATTAATATTCAGCATTGATTTTAAATTGAAATTAAAAATCGGTTTCATTTAATGTCTAAAATCAATTTATTAAAAATAAATAGTAAGCACAGGTTTCACATCCAGAATGAAATTATGATTAACATCCAAAATGAAATTATAATAAAATTTACATTCAGAATAAAGCTCTAAAATTAAAAACCTACTTATTGAAAATTAATGCCTAAAATGAAATTGTAATAAAATTAATGTTTAGCATTGATTTCTAAAATTAAAATCGTATACATTTAATATCTAAAATCAAGTTATAAAAAAATTAATACTAAGCATGGATTTCTAAAATTAACACCTAGAATGAAATTCTAATTAAATTTACATTTAGAATAAAGCTCTAAAATTAAAAACCTATTTATTGAAAATTAATGCCTAATTTGCAATTGTAAGAAAATTAATATTCAGTATTGGTTTCTAAAATTAAAATCGTTTTCATTTAATGGCTAGAATCAAGTTATAAAAAATGAATAGTAAGCATGAATTTCTAAAATGAACACAGAATGAAATTCAAATAAAAATAACATTTAGAATAAAGCTCTAAAATTAAAAACCTACTTATTGAAAATTAATACGTATACTGAAATTGTACTAAAATTAATATTCAGCATAAAGCTCTAAAATTAAAAACCTATTTATTGAAAATGTATGCGTATAATGAAATTGTACTAAAATTAATATTTAGAATAAAGCTCTAAAATTAAAAACCTACTTATTAAAAATTAATGCCTAAAATGAAATTGTAGTAACATTTATATTCGGTATTGATTTTTAAAATTAAAATCGTATACATTTAATAGTTAGAATTCAGATATAAAAAATTAATAGTAAGCATGGATTTCTAAAATTAACACCTAGAATGAAATTCTAATAGAATTTACATTCAGAATAAAGCTCTAAAATAAAAAACCTAGTTATTGAAAATTAATGCACAGAACGAAATGGTAATAAAATTAATATTCTGAAAAAAGCTCCAAAAGTATAAACCTACTTATTAAAAATGAATGCCTAATATGAAATTGTAAGAACATTAACATTAAGTATTGGTTTCTAAAATTAAAATCGTTTTCATTTAATGTCTAGAATTAATTTAGTAAAAATGAATAGTAAGCATGGATTTCTAAAATTAAAACATACTTATTGAAAATTAGTATGTATAATGAAATTGTAAGAAAATTAATATTCAGTATTGATTTCTAAAATTAAAATCGTATACATTTAATGGCTAGAATCAAGTTATTAAACATGAAAAGCATGGATTTCTAATATGTAATTAAATACAAATAAAAAAAAATAATAGTTAGCATGAATTTCTAAAATTACGTTAAGAATGATATATCTAATAAAACTAACATTTAAAATAGAGCTCCAAAATTTAAAATTTTATTTTAAAAGTATTTTTAAATCAAACTAATACGACGATCCCGGGACTTTTGTGCGGACGTGTCCGGTGACGAGGACGTGCGATGAGAGTGACGATGATGAGCGAGCGACCTCGACATCACGGAGCCGAACATTGCCGAGCTCGCCGGAGGAGACGCGGCGGAAAGAGCCGAAGTGTCTTCTACTGAATGTCGCCCCCCGTTTCCAACATGGCTGTTGTATGTGCTCTCTTCGGCTCGACTCGCGAACAACTCAGTGCCTCATAACACTGTGTGTGACATCGGGGGACGTTTCGGGGGGCAATATACTCGTTTTTAGCAGCTCCGGAAAACAACTCTTCCCCACATTGTGTCCTCCAAACGACTCCTAAAGCCAGCAGTTCGCGTCGGGGCCTTTCTTTTTTTTTTGGTACACCCCCCTTTCCTAAAAAAAAAAAAAAAAAAAAGAGAGAGAGAGAGAAAGAAAAAAAGAAAAACAGGCAGCTGCCAACATTTTGAATCCATCAACAATTTCCAAATGGTTTGAACACACTTTTCGCTTTCTTTTTTTTTTATTTTTCTTCATGAACCATGTGCGAAAACTGCGCCGAGCTGGTGGAGGTGCTGAATGAAAGTAAGTAGTTTTATTTTTTATTTTTAGGAAAAACAAGGGCTGCTAAGTTTGAGTTCGCCGCCTTGCTTGCTTGCTTGCTTGGTTCAACTTGCTAGCTTGTGAGCTCAAGTCTGCTTCTGGTCGGAATTGTTCCGTTCCACCTTAAATGGTGCAGCAGTTACATTCTGGCGCTGAGGCGCCAGAATGTAACTGCTGCACCATTTAAGGTGGAACGGAACAATTCCGACCAGAAGCGGAGCAAATAGCACAACCAACTTCACCCTCCTCCTGCTAGCACCTGGCTACAGCTTTTGTCCCCCAGTTTTCTCCCATTTCTCGCACGTTTGGCGTCTTTATTCACCTCGCAGTCTGCTTTCTGTCACAACTAGGCCTCCACGAAGGGGCTGCACTTGCATTTTCACCCTCAAATCCGAGTGTCATCTCTCCAGAAATTGTTATAGCTTGTGCACAGCCCTGGCCTTCCAGCCTCGCCATGCACCAGTCAACACCAAGCTCCAGAAGGCCAGCAAACACAAACGAACTCGACTTTAATGCATCTCACTCTAATATAACACTCGTTTTCTCTTGTACACACAATCCCAATGAGTGAACACCAGCATGTTGTTTTTGTATGTCAGGCCACATTGTGTGTATGAATGTTTGTGTTTGTGTCTGTGTGTGTGTGTGTATGTGTACAAGTTGTAGCCCGAGTGGACATAAATGTGCCTCTTTTGTCGATTTCTTTAATAAAACAGAACGTAAACACGTTGAGTTTTATGTTTTGCTCCCTTTCTGCCTGCTTACCAGAGATAAATAAATACATAGGTAGCAATAGCTTTAGCATTAGCGTTAGCATCGATATTCGGCGTTTATTAATATTTTCAGCGTTGTCATCGCCCCGCAGCGGCTTGGTCGCGTTTGCCGTAGCTTTGACATGAAAACTGTGAAGTCTGTGAGCGTATAAATATCTTAAAAACGTGTTAATTCGTGCTTTTATTTGCTGGGAACAACAGAATGACAGCTAGCGCTCTTGCTAAGCTAGCCTAGCCTAGCTTAGCATAGCCAGCGTAGCTCAGGTTAGAGATGGCGAGGACGATAGCAGTCGCGCATTTATTTATTTATTTATTTAATTATTTGTTCGTGTATTTGTTCGTTTGCTCGTCTCGTACGATGCTTGTGCGGACATCTACGCGCCCACAAGGAGGAACCTAGCCCGGGTTTTGTTTTGTGCTGCGTGCTAGCTCATGGAGATCGTTAGCACTCGGTAGCTAACAGCGCTAGCTCCGTGGCTGCACTTTCGCTTATTTTGGACTCTTGACATTCGGGTTGCTTCACTTGAACCACTCCGAAAAGGAAAGACGCGTCACCTCAGGCTTTTATGTGCCCCAAACGTCTCTTTGTGTTGCTGTCTGCAGCCCTAAGTGCATCCTGTTAGCCGGTTAGCACGCTGGGCTAACGTGTTGGGCTTCATTTGCAAACTAAGCTACAAAGGGAGCCAGTGTGGCTTCAGCACTGCCAGCTTTCACAATGAACACTTCAGCAGGCCTTGCAGGTTTTTTTCGGGGCTGTCTTTTATTTTAGGAGACGCTGATCGCTTAAAGTTTGTGTGCTGGGATTCTGTAGATGAGGCTGTGTCTCAGTGTCCTGTCATTGTGGACAGACACACTGGTTTTGTCTCTGTTCTGTCTGTCCGGGAGCTCAGGTGCTGGTGGACCTGCCAGTGTTGGAGGCAGGCTGAGCAGTCCTCAGGCCCGAGCTTAGGTTTCAGTGGTGATGAGGTGTATAGGTGGAGGTTTGATGTGCTAGCTAGAGTTCTCGGTGGTTAGAAGGTACTGAAAGATGTTGAGCTTGAGTCCCCGTTCAGGTCTTCTAGCAAAATAAGCCCACTTTTCTAAGCAACCTGGGAAAAGACAGTGCTGTAATGAGCGGCGTGTATGTAGAAGGGACCCTAATGGGCCTCTAAACAGTCTATCTAATGATTTCTGATTCGTCCACTGTTGTGGATGCTCGAAGTAGGATGTTTGCAGTGACACAGTGCAGCTGATGCACACATTTCAGGTGGAGGGCAGGAGGTGAACAGCAGAGTGGATGAGATGGAGGGGAGGAACCTGTACTGTGCTAGTTTAGATGTTGTTATGAGAGTAATGCACAGACAGAAAACCATGTATTAGACGCCATTCTGGTGTTATGAAGAGAGGTTGAACTGAACCCTCTCTTCCACACATACTTCTATCCAAGAACTACCTTCTCCTTGAACTACCTTCTGCTCAAGAAAATCAAACAAAAACATTCAAAAGTATTGTGTGGACTAACCTATCTATCACCAGTGTCTATCATTGTGCCATCCAGATGCACCCGCATTGAGATAGGATGGGACTGTTTCAGCTCACGCCCACTTTACATAAAGCCTCGGTCTGAGACTGCCTCCGTCAGAGACTGCCTCAGTCATACACTGCCTCTACCTGTGCAGCTTCTAAAGCTTTGCTATCCAGATTTCAAACAGAGACTCTTTTCTTTGGTATTTAGTTTATTAAACTGTAAATACTGTTTGACCAGAGGAGGACGGGTCTCCCCTTGTGAGTCTGGTTCCTCCCAAGGTTTCTTCCTCCAGTCTGAGGGAGGTGTTCTTGCCACTGTTGCCTCTGACTTGCTCACTGGGGTATATATGTTGTAGCTGTCTGTTTTTAAACCTCTGTAAGACAACATCATTGTAAAAAGTGCTATATAAATAAACTTGACTTAACTTAATCTATCACCAGTGTTCACCCACAGGTCAGCTGTACACAGTACGATACTCACTTCTTCTGACCACGCAAAGCTGAAGCCAACTTCTTGTTTGAATTTTCTGCTTCCACCTTAAATGGTGCAGGAGTTCAGTCTGGCACCTGCTGCCCCATTTTAAGGTGGAACGGGACAATTGGCAAATAGAAAAGCTGACTGCAGCCTCATTTTTTTTCTTGGCCTGTGTTTATTGGTCAGTTTCTTGCATTTGCCCACCACATGAGCGATTTTTTTTGTATTTGAGAAAATCTGCTGGTAGTTTTAGAGGTGCAAAACATGGAGGTACATAGAGGTCTCCATGTAGAACATCACTTCCTGCCCTCCATCTGCAGTTTGTCCCACAACACAGTGATGTGGCATCATATACAAACAGCCTATTACAGACTAGCTTAGCGGTCACCATATAAACGTCACAACGTCTGTAATACTGACAAGCGAACGCTCCTGCTCGTTAACGTGGAGTTGCATGAAAATTTAATTTCAGCACTTGTAATACACCACCGGCTGTTCAAACTGTCGTCCGTCACTGCCAAAGCCTTTCATCCACCACCCTAACTTATCAGAGAGTGCTCGTTTGTGTGGGGTGTTTTGGCTCGCATGTAGCTTTCATGTGTTTTGGCTCCTCGGCAGCCTTGTTATTGAGAGGCTCTAAGCCACAGGCGGAGGGAAAACCATCCGGACGGCGAACCCTGTTGGCTTCAGAGCAGTTTTGTTTACCGCCGGGATCCACAGTGGCGATTTTTTTAAAAAACCATTGGTTTATGGATACAGAATGACAGCACAGGGTCCAGGGTGCATAGCCCAGCCCTCTTCTTGCCTACTTTGTTCTGATTGGTTGCACCCAGATGCCTAGTTTTGATGATTGACAGTGGGTTTTTATAAAATAAACACTCAGAGCTCCTCTAGCACCAATTTTTAATAAACATTATTAGAATAATAATAGAAATCGTGTTGAAATGGCTACAGCCTCAGTGCCTAGTCTGGCGTGTTGTGTGGTCGGTGTTGTCACGGGAGTTGGATTCAGTCAGTAAACATCCGCTCGACTATATTGTGTATATCTTAATGGGCCAGCTTCCAGGGATTAAGCTGGACTTCCTGTGTAGCCCTGAGAAACCAGCCCTGTAGGTGTTGTACACCAGCGTTTATGTTTACTCCCACTTGTATTGTCTCTGCACTGGACATTTAAACATTGCTGTGAGGATTTGATTGCATGCTACAAGCGCTTTAATGAGGTCAGGTATTGATGTTCGATGATAACTTCTGGGTCACTTCAGTTTATCCCACAGGTACCGGATGGAGCTCCATCACTCTAGTAAACAAGGTCCCACTGCTTCTGGGGGTCTTTTAGTTGTTTGTTCTGGGGGTCTTTGTACACCTCTACAGAGCAGAGCAGTGCATTGGGCATGGTGTTCTGAGGCGTATGCATGGTTGCTCTCCAGAGAGTCCCACTTTATTAGACAGCGCTTGTCTGTGGAGATTACACAGGCCTTCAGTGAACACCAGTGGTAGCAGGGCTGTCCGAATACTTTTGGCTGTGCTGCATAGACAGAAGTGAACCAGAAGAACCGTTCAGAAGTAAATAAATACTCCGTTTCCTGCACTTTCTCTGTGGTGAATGTTTACAGTGCTGGATGTGATTCAGCTCCGGTGTCACTCTGAGAGGAAAACAAAGGAGCTCAGGCTCTGTCCTTCTCTTAGCGGCGTTCAGGAAGGGTGGGCTCGCTCGCTGCGTTAGCGTGGTCTCGTATATGCTCTCACTCTGAGATACTTGTGGGAAATGTCGCTAACGCTGAAATGTATCGGCACCACCAGCTCTGAAGGGGTTAGCCCTGAGCCCCCCAGTGTGTGTGTAGGCCTGTAAGCAGGTCGTACGTGGATGCCGCTCTCGGACCTCCCCCCGCGCTGGTGAGTGGCAGCTCCATGTGTGCATAGGCAGCTTAACCTCTGACCTTGAAATCTGTTGTATATGTGCAGCCATCTTCATCGTTCCCCACCCCGCGCGCAGCGATAGCATCAAACAATGCAGCTCGCGCTGGGTTTCGAGACAGAGGCGTCCCGGCGGGTGTACCTACCCCACCCTAAACGCGCTCCGGGGGACCAAAACAAGACCCGTCCATGATTTAAAGGGGTAGTTTGGCCAGAAAATAAGAGTTTTCGGAAAGGACGTTGGCCACAGTCCTCGGATATGAAAGTATCGCCCGAGCGATGCCTTGTCCTATAAGTAATTGTTTTCATTGGAAGTTTTCACTGAGCGTCACACAATCTCTCAAAGAACGACCTTACTGCTCTCGTTTGTTCACCTTGTTGGTTGCAGACCTATATAAACTAAATCTGACGACGGTTTAAGATAGAGTCAGGTTAAAGGGAAAGATGGTGCTCACATTTCGCTGTTTTCTATTTATTTTCTGCTCTTTCGCTCCCATTGGACTCTCTTTCTCAACAATCTTCATCCCCACTGCACACTTCTGTTTTCTATAGTGTATATTCATGTGTATTATTTACTTTATTTTTAGTTTTTCATTAATTTTCTTCTTATTCTGCCCATTTTTATTAATTTTTTATTATTATTTCAGATACTTATGTTATTGTTATTGTTTCATGTCATTTTACTGCTAGTTGTAGCGTATCTGACTTTGTATGTGACAAACTTTGCTTTGATTTCAATGACATGCCTACATATTATATATTAATGAACACTGATTCTTCGTTAAGTCACATCTACAGTTAATTGTGTATCCACAAAAGGGAAGTAAGGGCCAGATACAGCATTTTGTACAAACATAAGGTTTCAGAAAGGTGTAATTAAGTGGCTGAGATGTAAACAGAGTCATTCAGAGAGGTTTGTTGGGAATCTTGGAGTCTGAACTGTCCACAGTGGTAGTGATGGGAACCAGACGTCTGAAGAGTTTAATGCTGAAGTGGTTGTGAATACACCGCCTCATGTCTGAAACACTGGTTTGTAGTAGTTTTATGATAAATTCTTCTGAAGCCAAGACCAAAACTGGTCCCTACACCAAGAGGCGACATGGGGTCTCAAAGAAAATGTATTATTCTTAGATTTGCTGTTTATGAGGATCAGCGTTACATATATAAACTCAGAAGACGTGCGGGTTCACTGCTGGTTTCAATGGCAAATAAAATGTCTATATTTGTGTTGTTGATATGGCAACCTCTAGTTACTACCACCACCACCATAGTAAACAAATCTGTCTCTAAATTTCTCCTCAGTGAACCATTTCCAACCAAACCTTCCTGAATAATTTGCTTATATTGCAGTGACTGAATTTTCCAGAAAAGTAGAAAGTGTATGTGTGTATATATATGTGTGTGTGTGTGTGTATATATATATTTATATATGGCCACAGTCGTCTAAAACTCATTAAGATTTTATTGTTTTTTAGAGCGAATCATGGTTTTGTGTTCAGTGCCGTCTGTATTGCTGTTATAAAGTCCAACTTGGGAACTTCCTGCGGTAACTCAAGGTCTCACAATGCTGGAAAATTTTTTCCAATTGATTGTTTGACTGAGCTGAAGTCCTGCGTCCTGTAGGTACTCAAACTTTCAGCTCAGGCTGGAATCTGTAGCTCTTTAACTAACAGACTGAATGTGCGGCCAAATACATTTGAAACGTTTTAAAAACATTTTTTCATTCAGGATGGAAATGGGCTTTATTAGGCGTTCAGTACAGACATACATATTTTAGAATTGGCCAGAAATGCAAGATGGCTGATGTAGCATGAACTAAACATTGGCTCTGAGTGTTTATTAGTCAACGCAGGAAACAACACTCGGTGTTAAAGCTGCAGGTTTGTGTGTCTGATTACACAGAACTTCAACACAACAACACCAAGTAGTGCGCATGTGTGAGTACGTTCATATTTAATTTAATCCAGAACATTTTAAATGATAAATATGAGTGCAGTACCTTCCTGTTTAGTCTGACTGATTGATTGATCAGGATAACTGTTAATAAATGATAACTAACTAACTAACTAACTGTCTAAACTAGGTCTGTTGCAGTGATTTTAATAGTTATTATTCGTAATATTATGTTTTATAATAAACGCAGTTGTAGGACGAATTAAACAGTCCTGTATTGTTAAATTCAGTACGTGAGGCTACTGAATATAAAATATGTCTTGCGTAGGGGTGTGCGGTTTATATTCTGTAGTATAATAACTTAATTGCCGTGTTAACGATGTGTGAGCTGATGTTATTGAGTGCTCTACTGACTGGGGCGAACAACACCAATCAGAACTTCTCGACTCCACACGCTCACTACTTCATGCTTTAGTACAGACTGCCTTGAGTGTCCATGCTGTGTGCTAGCATAGGCTAAAGCTAGCATAGTTATCTAAACAGCACACCTAAAGCTGAAACTGAGTGAACACACTGAACCAGGGGAAGAAACTCAGACACCGCCAGCCTCGTCTACAGTCTACCTCCTTAGATTTAACTCCTAGACGAGGATCATCTTCACTCGTGTGGAGCTGGTCTGGATCTGAAAAGACTGACATTACTCAGAAGATGGCCGTTTACAGACTTTATAAAAAAGCACTCGTTAAAGATGAGGAGAGTGTGAGGAGAGTGTGAGGAGAGTGTGAGGCTAACCTGTTCCATCATCTCCCAACAAACCACCACACAGAGTATGAGGAGAGTATGAGGAGAGTATGAGGAGAGTATGAGGAGAGTATGAGGAGAGTATGAGGAGAGTATGAGGAGAGTATGAGGAGAACCTGTTCCATCATCTCCCAACAAACCACCTCACAGAGTATGAGGAGAGTATGAGGAGAGTATGAGGAGAGTGTGAGGAGAACCTGTTCCATCATCTCCCAACAAACCACCACACAGAGTGTGAGGAGAGTATGAGGAGAGTATGAGGAGAACCTGTTCCATCATCTCCCAACAAACCACCACACAGAGTGTGAGGAGAGTATGAGGAGAGTATGAGGAGAGTATGAGGAGAACCTGTTCCATCATCTCCCAACAAACCACCACACAGAGTGTGAGGAGAGTGTGAGGAGAGTGTGAGGAGAGTGTGAGGAGAGTGTGAGGAGAACCTGTTCCATCATCTCCCAACAAACCACCACACAGAGTGTGAGGAGAGTGTGAGGAGAGTGTGAGGAGAGTGTGAGGAGAGTGTGAAGCTAACCTGTTCCATCATCTCCCAACAAACCACCACACAGAGTGTGAGGAGAGTGTGAGGAGAGTGTGAGGAGAGTGTGAAGCTAACCTGTTCCATCATCTCCCAACAAACCACCACACAGAGTGTGAGGAGAGTGTGAGGAGAGTGTGAGGAGAGTGTGAGGAGAGTGTGAGGAGAACCTGTTCCATCATCTCCCAACAAACCACCACACAGAGTGTGAGGAGAGTGTGAGGAGAGTGTGAGGAGAGTGTGAGGAGAGTGTGAGGAGAGTGTGAGGAGAGTGTGAGGAGAGTATGAGGAGAGTATGAGGAGAACCTGTTCCATCATCTCCCAACAAACCACCACACAGAGTATGAGGAGAGTATGAGGAGAGTATGAGGAGAGTATGAGGAGAGTATGAGGAGAGTATGAGGAGAACCTGTTCCATCATCTCCCAACAAACCACCACACAGAGTGTGAGGAGAGTATGAGGAGAGTGTGAGGAGAGTGTGAGGAGAGTGTGAGGAGAGTGTGAGGAGAGTGTGAGGAGAGTGTGAGGAGAACCTGTTCCATCATCTCCCAACAAACCACCTCACAGAGTATGAGGAGAGTGTGAGGAGAGTATGAGGAGAGTGTGAGGAGAACCTGTTCCATCATCTCCCAACAAACCACCACACAGAGTGTGAGGAGAGTGTGAGGAGAGTATGAGGAGAGTATGAGGAGAACCTGTTCCATCATCTCCCAACAAACCACCACACAGAGTGTGAGGAGAGTATGAAGAGAGTATGAACGGAGTCCATTCATCATGAGACTTTCACAGAATGTAAACGTGTGTCAGGCACTGTAATGTCCTCACTGACACCTTTTCACTGCAGCTTTGTTCTGAGTTGGTTTCTTTCGCTTTAGAGAGGAAGTTGTGGTTCGAGACGGCCGTGATGGGCTGAGATCTAATAATTTCACATACATGAGCTAACCTGTCATCAGTGTTGGCTGATATTACCGGCCAATCAGTACAATTTTTTCTATAACCCTATAACTGTAACCCTATAACTGTAACCCTATAACTGTAACCCATGATCTGATGGTTGTGATACATGAGCTGTGATGTAATTCACTTACAGTTGGGGAATCTGTAATATAGAAATTGCTGGTTGGTGCTGGTTTCAGTCGGTTCTGCTGTGATTTATTTTTATAACCAATTTTTTGTAAGTTACTTTAATTTTAACAAATTTTATAATAATAATCTGATGACTGTCATACTTGAGCTATGATATAATTCTGTTACAGTTAGGGGAATCTGCAAGATGGAAATTGCGAAGGTTGTGATGGGCTGAGGGACGTGTTTATCAGTCAATAGAAGCTATACATTTTAATAATTTCTCATATATGAGCAAAACCCGTCACCAGTGTTGGCTGAAGTTACCGGCCTACCCGTACGGTTTTATACACGTTCTGATCTGCTCATCGCTCGAGTGGGTTGGTTTGATAATCTCAGTGTTTTTGTTATAGTTGTATGTAGAATGAGTGGAAAGGGACGGTAGTTGCAGGTAATACTGATCTGCTGTTATTAGTTTTTTCGTGGGCTTCTTCTCTTTTTAAAAATATTTTAATTATTTCCGAGGGGGCTGCAGACCGACCGGCCGTCCGTCCGTCTCGTCTCACCAGAGCTTTGATTGTCCTGATTGTGAGTTTGACCTGAACGCGGTGCCCCGGCTCATTACTACAGCAGCGCTGTGGAGCGCGAGCGAAAGAGAGAAAAGGTGTTAAAAGAAAAGAAATCTGATGTAGGTCAAGGCTGGCCAGCTGCTGCCTTGAACTTGAAAACCCAGCGATCGTCGTCCAAAGTCCAACTCCCCAGTTGCCATGGTAACATGCAACAGGGTCTTCGCTGAGGACGTTTTTTTTTTTTAAATGTTTGGAATTTTTCGCTCGTAAAACTAAAGCCTAAAGTGGACGATCCACAGAGAATTAGTTCGTTGGAGACGGAGGTGGAGATTGCAAATGATAAAAAAACACAGTTGTGTATGTTTTTAGACACAGCTGGGGGTTTGGTGCTGTGTTGGGTGTCAGGTGGTTCTGCTGTCTCTGTACGTTTGTATTAGTTAGTTTAATTTAGTAATTGTAAGTAATTGTATAATCCATGGTGTGAAGACTGTGACGAGCTATGATCTAGTTCTCTAACAGTTTGGGAATCAGCGTTATGGAAATTGCAACACAAAACAACAAAGTTATGTGGGGTTTTTAGACACGACTGGAATTTGGTGCTGGTTTCGGTCGGTTCTGCTGTCATTGTTTTTATAACTAAATGTTTTAGTCAGTTTAATTTAAACTAATTTTATAACCCATGATCTGATGATTGTGATACTTGAGCTGTGGTATAATTCTCTTACAGTTGGAGGGATTGCAAAGCAAAAAACAAAGTTCTGTTGGGTTTTTAGACACAACTGAGGTTGGGTGCTGTGTTGGGTTTCAGTCGATTCTGCTGTGATGTTAAATTTGAACTAATTCTATAACCCTGTAACTATAGCCCTATAACTGTAACCCATGATCTGATGGTTGTGATACATAAGCTGTGATGTAATTCACTTACAGTTGGGGAATCTGTAATATAGAGATTGCTGGTTGGTGCTGGTTTTAGTCGGTTCTTCTGTGATTTATTTTTATAAACAATATTTTTATAGTTTAATTGTAACAAATTTTATAATAAATAATCTAATGACTGTCATACTTGAGCTATGATATAATTCTGTTATAGTTAGGGGAATCTGCAAGATGGAAATTGCAAAGGTTTTGTATCATGTTTATGTGCATCTTCAGTGGAAATGTTTTGTTATTGCAGAGTGTTGTTTCTAAACATTTGATTTATTTTTCAAGTCATTTTTGGCACAGTAATCTGCTATTTCTGCTATTATTCCAATACTATTGATCAATACTGCTTTTATTAGTTGTTGGCAACATTCAAAACTGGCTTTATTCCTACATACTTAAGGTTTAAGATGAGTGGCCGATGATGTTGGCCTGCTGATTACATAATGCTGCCTGTAGCGATAGATATAAATTGTGATATATATCCTTGCTTAGAGCAGAAGATCATGATATATTGAGTCGTAACTACTGTGTCACGATGCCAGGTTTTGCAGATGCCCAGCTCTAGTAGGACGGAATCTACTAGTTACGTTAGTAATAACGTTATTGAGCATTTTGACAATTAATTGATTAAACATGCAATTTCTAATAGTGAACATCGTCAGTGTGTGTATATATATATATATATATATATATATATATATATATATATATATATATAAGGCTGTGTTTTGTTTTTTTTATGATATCTGCTTTTCTCAGTTTGTTGTGCATGTGGTCGGTGTTTAATTAGATAATGTATTTCGTTATTATAAGTAAAGTTGAAAAATCACAGGTACTATGTCAGTTATGAGAACATATCTTATGAAAAAAAGTCATAAAATCTACATAATGAGATGTGAAAGGTCTGTTCTTTGTGAAATGAGTTAATGCTGTAGTGCTGTTGGCTAGTTAATTGGCTAGAAGCTTGTCTCATTGGCGCGTTTTAATATTTCAATCAAATTTTACTTCATATTTGTGTTTAAACTGTACTAAAATCTTTTTACACCAGTCGGGCGGAAGTTTATTCAGAAACGATCCAGTCATTAAATACCTGTTAAGGTGTAAAGGGGCCCGACGTCGTGAATGTTATACTAATCCACACCTCATCCCGTCCTAATTCCCCTTTAAGAACATGCTGAACGAGTTCTTATGTCTAATGAACACTCTGTTTATACATGTGTTTAACATGTGCTGTTGTATTTATACAGAGATTAAACATTGTCAAACCAAAATTGCAACTTTACAGCAAACACCAAAAACTTACTTTGCTTTCAATGTAGCTCAATGGAACCAGAATTGTTTCCAAGCTATTTTGGAGCACTTCTGTTGGTCCATACATTTTCATACAATGTAAATGACCATTGTCTTGTTCCAATGGTGGGTGTGTGTATATGTATGTGTGTGTGTATATATATATATATATATATATATATATATATTTATATTTGGGGTGGGCGATATGGCCTAACAATAATATCACGATATTTCATGGTATTTTTGTGATATGACAAACATTAACTTGAAAAAAAAACTCCAAGAATACACTACTGCAACAAAATGAAAATTAAATTTTATTATTGCATACAATATGATATGGCACACCCCTAACTGAGATATTAAAAAATACAAGAATTTTCATCAGATTGTAACAGAAGTCAACAATCCAGAATGTCACGATACTAAATAATGCACTCCAAATATCTCCATATATCCAGGACTGAAGTAAAATAAAAAATACTGAACAGATAAAATCTGTAGATATACAATGGGAAATGAGAAAATTGTGAATTTATCTTTTGCTAAAAACAGTAGAAGTAGTACTCTGATGTGATAATTAGGTGATATGGCACGATATTTCAGGGTATAATATCGTTTACGATATTCAAAAATGTTGGCGATATTATTGTGTATGATACGATATGGTACATCCCTTTTATTTATTTATATATATATATATATATATATATATATATATATATATATATATATATATATATATATATATATATATATATATACACACACACACTACAGTGTTTTAAACATTGTGTTGTGCAGTTCCTGCTTGTGTCTGTGTTCAGTGCTCGTTGCCGTTGGTGGTTTGTACAATTGTTTTGTGTGTTTACTCAGACCCCACCTCTCCCCCCGCAACTGAATCTGACTTAATCTCACCCACACACACTGTACCCGACATCAGCATTAACCCTGTGTGTGTGTGTGTGTGTGTGTGTGTGTGTGTGTGTGTGTTTTAAGCAAGTGTTAATCTCTCAAACACACATACCACACCCACATACTGTACACCATCAACATAATCACACTGTCTGCTCTGCACACACTGTACTCTGCTGAACTCCTGAGCCGTCTGAGAAAACGTGTCCGGCTGTGTATCTGACCAGCTTCTCAGCTCTGACACCTCCACAGCTCTCCTTCAGGACACGCAGCACTTACTGTTTACTCCTTTATCTACTGAGAACATCATTAGAGTCCAGATTATAATCCTTTTCCAGCTGCAGCTATTGACCATCTCCACTGTTCAGTTGGTCTGTAACAGTAAGGAGAAGCAGGACGGCGGGGGCTCATGTTTCGTACGGTGACGCGCTGCTGCCAAACAGAATAAACAATAAGTCCTTCTGTATGTCTTAGTTACGAAACTATGTGGTAAAAAATAAGCAATGTATCATATTTATGAGAATATATCTCACTTTTATGACAAAAAATATTGTAAAAACACACGTAGTATGTTATAAATATGAGAAAGTGTCTAATTCCTGATGTGATGTACTGGTGATTGGTAGATGGGCTGGAAGTTGACACAGTGAGCCTATTTTGCTTCATGTTTTAACTTATCTATCTATCTATCTATCTATCTATCTATCTATCTCTCTCTCTCTTGCAGTATAACTATATCTGTCTGTCTGTCTCTTGCAGTATAACTATGTCTGTCTGTCTGTCTGTGTATATCTGTCTGTCTATCTTCCTCCCTCACAGTATAACTTATCTATCTATCTATCCCTCACAGTATAACTTATCTATCTATCTATCTATCTATCTATCTATCTATCTATCTATCCCTCCCTCACAGTAAAACTTATCTATCTATCTATCTATCTATCTATCTATCTATCTATCTATCTATCTATCTATCTATCTATCTATCTATCTATCTATCTATCTATCTATCCCTCCCTTACAGTAAAACTTATCTATCTATCTATCTCTTGCAGTATAACTATATCTGTCTGTCTGTCTGTCTGTCTCAGTATATCTGTCTGTCTATCTATCCCTCGCAGTATTATCTATCTATCTATCTATCTATCTATCTATCTATCTATCTATCTATCTATCTATCTATCTATCTATCTATCTATCTATCTATCTATCTCTTGCAGTATAACTATATCTGTCTATCCCTCGCAGTATAGCTTATCTATCTCAGCTTATCTGTCTATCTGTTTATCTAAAGATTAATACAGTAGCGGTGGTCCTGAAGCGTCCTGTAACATCTGGCTGGAAAGTCCCCAGAAACTCAGGGACGTGTATCCGGACAGGGCTAGATTTATTAGGCACTAGAGGAGTTTGGTTAAAACCGGTAAGCCTGTAATTTTCTTTCAGAGGGTGTGGCAGAAAAACACCAGCACCTGAAAAGAAGAACCAACCCCATGTAACCTGGACCCACTTTACTTGCAGTATCGCAGTGTATAGAATCATGACTGCTGTATCTGTTCTTGCTAATTCACAGCCCTAGCTCTCACAGAGTACAAGAAATACATCAAATATTGGATAGAAATATCAATCAAGTCCAGCAGTTTATTTGTTTTTAGGCCAAATATATGTTTATACTGATATCATTGTGCATCTCTCGTTCTTATTTGTGTATTTCTTTACTTTTGTATACTGAAAGTGCTTCAGTTAAACTGTTTATTATTAAAGGTTCTGTTATATTAATTGTTCTATTATAGAGAAGAGATCTGGAGATGAAGCAGTTGTTTTTCTTGTCTGGTTCTGATTAGTTTTTCTTTTAAGGACTGTGATTGACAGCATGCACAAATACTTCTGCATCTTTCTCTTAATGAAACGTTCTCAGCACTAATAATAAAACGTGTATCAGGTTACAGGACAGACCTTCTCTGTTAACAGACCTCTGAAGTTAAAAACTAAAAATGATGTGCAGGTGATGGAGACAAAAGAACAGCCTCTAAGATGAGACCAATATGTTTTTAGATCTATGTACGTCTTAACACACAAATAAGTCTAGATTGTGTTCTCCAGATTTTCTCGTTCGGTGGGTGTGTCTATGAAAGAGACCCCTGAAAATAGCTGGGTTTGGTTTCTATGGGCGCCCAGCGTCTATTCATCTCATCCAACTTGCATTTCTTAGTGGTTGGTATAGTGTAGTGGGTTATACTGTAGCCCCCTACGCTGTAGACTGGGTTTCAGTTAGCCCCGGCTAACCACCTTACCCTACACCAGTAAGAGTCCAGAACCAACAATACCTTCACCTACCTGTGTACAGGTAAACTGTAACACTACCTTCACCTACCTGTGTACAGATAAACTGTACCACTGCCTTCACCTACCTGTGTACAGGTAAACTGTACCACTACCTTCACCTACCTGTGTACAGGTAAACTGTACCACTACCTTTACCTACCTGTGTACAGGTAAACTGTACCACTACATTCACCTACCTGTGTACAGGTAAACTGTAACACTACCTTCACCTACCTGTGTACAGGTAAACTGTAACACTAGCTTCACCTACCTGTATACAAGTAAACTGTAACACTACCTTCACCTACCTGTGTACAGGTAAACTGTAACACTACCTTCACCTACCTGTGTACAGGTAAACTGTAACACTGCCTTTACCTACCTGTGTACAGGTAAACTGTAACACTGCCTTCACCTACCTGTGTACAGGTAAACTGTAACACTGCCTTCACCTACCTGTGTACAGGTAAACTGTAACACGACCTTCACCTACCTGAGTACATGTAAACTGTAACACTAACCTCACCTACCTGTGTACAGGTAAACTGTAACACTACCTTCACCTACCTGTGTACAGGTAAACTGTAACACTACCTTCACCTACCTATGTACAGGTAAACTGTAACACTACCTTCACCTACCTGTGTACATGTAAACTGTAACACTACCTACACCTACCTGTGTACAGGTACACTGTAACACTACCTTCACCTACCCGTGTACAGATAAACTGTAACACCACATTCACCTACCTGTGTACAGGTAAACTGTAACACTAGCTTCACCTACCTGTGTACAGGTAAACTGTAACACTAGCTTCACCTACCTGTGTACAGGTAAACTGTAACACTACATTCACCTACCTGTGTACAGGTAAACTGTACCACTACATTCACCTACCTGTGTACAGGTAAACTGTAACACTACCTTCACCTACCTGTGTACAGGTAAACTGTAACACTACATTCACCTACCTGTGTACAGGTAAACTGTAACACTACCTTCACCTACCTGTGTACAGGTAAACTGTAACACTACATTCACCTACCTGTGTACAGGTAAACTGTACCACTACCTTCACCTACCTGTGTACAGGTAAACTGTAACACTACCTTCACCTACCTGTGTACAGGTAAACTGTAACACTACATTCACCTACCTGTGTACAGGTAAACTGTAACACTACATTCACCTACCTGTGTACAGGTAAACTGTACCACTACCTTCACCTACCTGTATACAGGTAAACTGTACCACTACCTTCACCTACCTGTGTACAGGTAAACTGTACCACTACCTTCACCTACCTGTGTACAGATAAACTGTAACACTACCTTCACCTACCTGTGTACAGGTAAACTGTAACACTACATTCACCTACCTGTGTACAGGTAAACTGTACCACTACCTTCACCTACCTGTGTACAGGTTAACTGTAACACTACCTTCACCTACCTGTGTACATGTAAACTGTAACACTACCTTCACCTACCTGTGTACAGGTAAACTGTAACTCTACCTTCACCTACCTGTGTACAGGTAAACTGTAACACTACCTTCACCTACCTGTGTACAGGTTAACTGTAACACTACCTTCACCTACCTGTGTACAGGTAAACTGTACCACTACATTCACCTACCTGTGTGTGTGTTTGGTGGTTTGGTGGGGGTTGTTGTGTGTGTGTGTGTGTGTATGTGTGTGTGTGTGTGTGTGTGTGTGTGTATTGGCTCTGTATGTGTGTGTGTGTGTGTGTGTTGGGTCTCAGTGTGTGTGTGTTTAATGGGGACTCTGGTTGTGTGTGTGTGTGTGTGTGTGTGTGTGTGTATGTGTGTGTGTATTGGCTCTCAGTGTGTGTGTGTGTGTGTGTGTGTGTGTGTGTGTGTGTGTGTGTTGGCTCTCAGTGTGTGTGTGTATGTGTGTGTTGGGTCTCTGTGTGTGTGTTGGGTCTCAGTGTGTATTGGCTCTCAGTGTGTGTGTTTAATGGGGACTCTGGTTGTTGTGTGTGTGTTGGGTCTCAGTGTGTGTGTGTGTGTGTGTGTGTGTGTGTGTGTGTGTGTGTGTGTGTTGGGTCTCAGTGTGTATGTGTGTATTGGCTCTCAGTGTGTGTGTTTAATGGGGACTCTGGTTGTTGTGTGTGTGTGTGTGTGTGTGTTGGGTCTCAGTGTGTGTGTGTGTGCGTGCGTGTGTGTGTATTGGCTCTCAGTGTGTGTGTTTAATGGGGACTCTGGTTGTTGTGTGTGTGTGTGTGTGTGTGTGTGTGTGTTGGGTCTCAGTGTGTGTGTGTGTGTGTGTGTGTGTGTTGGGTCTCAGTGTGTATTGGCTCTCAGTGTGTGTGTTTAATGGGGACTCTGGTTGTTGTGTGTGTGTGTGTGTATTGGCTCTCAGTGTGTGTGTGTGTGTATTGGCTCTCAGTGTGTGTGTGTGTGTGTGTGTGTGTATTGGCTCTCAGTGTGTGTGTGTGTGTGTGTGTGTGTGTGTGTTTAATGGGGACTCTGGTAGTTATGTGCAGCAGGGTTAGCCTGAGGCTGGCTGAAGGTGTTTCTCTGGAGGAGTATTGATGCTCTGCTAATGGGTCTTCAGCAGAGAGGAGCTGACAGTGAAAGTGGACGAGGTGTTTTTGCAGGACTCCACACGTGTAGCGGTGTGTAAACAAGTTGGATGCGGACAAACTGCAGCGACAGAACAGCCGGAGAGAAACGCTAAGTAAAGATGTGGTGATGAGCTGAGCCGGCCTCTAATCAGCTGCTTGTTTACTTTGTTGCGTGAGCAGTTAGTACAGACCAGTAGTGGTTGTTTACTGGTCCCTGTAAGTTGGGCAGTGTTGGTGAGTGGAGCAGTGGTTCTATAACTAATGGAGCTGTGTATTGACAAGAACCTGGTGATACAATACATATCGTGATACAGCGCTCACGATTCAATATACTGCAAACAAAGTGGTATACTGTGATTTTTCAAATCCTACTATTAAAACACACCACTATATGAACAGGTTTATCAATGCTTACAATAGCACTGCACCCTTGTGCTGCTTGTTAATGTTGGAGTGGAGCTGAAAATGGATTACAACACTGCCATCTAGTGATCAGAGGTTTAAACACAACACACAATGATTCACTGTCTATCCCGATAATCGATATTTCGATATTTTCTCGTCTTTTATCGTTTTTCAATGGTCAGGACCACCACAGAGCAGGTATTGTTTGGGTGGTATGTCATTCTCAGCGCTGCAGTGACACTGACAAAGTTTTAAACACTGTGTCCATTCACTGTCCACTCTAGTAGACACTCCTACTACTTGCTGGTCCACCTTGTAGATGTAAAGTCAGAGGCAGTAGCTCATCTGCTGCTACACAGTTTGTGTTCTCTAGTCTTTCATCATTGGATGCAGGACCACTGAAACTGAGGACCACCTCAGTTTCTTTAAAAATGCTCTTAAATTCACTTTGCGTGTATATGTTTGTTTAAATGCGATTTTTTTAAGGCTATTTTTGCAACAAAAAAAAAAATAAATAACGAAAAAGAAAATTATTTGGTTTGTAATGTATAAACGTGGGTCACGACTTAATGAGCATGAGAAAATGTGGGTCCTGAGCTGAGACCCGGTGAGAACTCCTTTTTTAGGAGCCCCTGTGAACTGTGAACGGTATGTGTGAGTATGGTTACGTGTATTCACGACTTTGTCTCCTCTCCACAGTCTCGGATGCAGACAGTTCGGACGGCCTGCAGTTGAAGAAGGAACATGCCTTAAGAGTTTTCAGCTACATCGGCACATGGACACAGAGGTCAGAGTCGTCTGTTGATTCGTTCCTACAGGGTTGTATGTTCGCTGTCCAGAGAAAAACATGATGTATCTCCATTTTTGCTGATTTTTATTTTACCACTGCATTCGAGCTCAGCAGCTGCCGTTTACGCTGTGTTAAAATTTCATAATGAATGGACCAATAGAAATGCTCCAAAATAGCTTAGAAAATATTCCGGTTCCATTGACTTACATTAAAAGTAAAGAATGTTTTGGCCTCTCCTGAAAAGTTGCAGTTTTGGAGCTGCTTGCAACTGAACGGTCCCCACCACATAAAAAAGGGTTTCGCTGTGGACGGTCAGGTGACCTTTGGCCAACTTTGCCCACTCTGGCATTCGAGCATGCTCTGCAGCAAATGCTGAGTCACCAGCATCAGTCTAATCCGCAGGTCTGAGGAGGAGAGGAACCTACTTTCCTTTTTGTTTCAGGAATGAAGTATTTGAACTACTTTATTGAAGGCAGTGAGGAATTTTATAGGATTGTGTGTAACATTGCAAACTGAACCAAACCACAGATCTGAGAAGCAGTAAATTTATAGAAGAACATGGTCCATTCATCATGAAACGTTCACACAGTGTACCAAACAGCTGGTGTTTCTAAATAAAAGTTAAAGCCTTTAACAATATAATATAAACCAGTCTAAGCTGTTATTTTAAAAGCCTTTATCTGATCACCAGTAAGAACAGCAGATCTGATTAGAACAGATGTAAATAATCATACATCCAATACAAAGTAACATTAATATCTTATTGTAAAGAAGTAGATCATATCTTGAGCTCCAGTTTGAAGAACAAAGTGTAGTTCCAGATTTCTCCTGGACGCCCCAGACATTGTATGAATGTGTTCAGTTCCTTCAGCAGCAATCTTGATTTAGCTTAATGAAGTACTGAGCAGTCAAAGCAGGTATTAGATGAGAACTGTAAATAATACTGGGTTGTTTATAGAAGGAGAAGCTTAGAAAGGTTTAAATAAACACACTGACGTATGTAAAAGCACTACTTACTCTATTAATACTGTTTAATATTTAAATAATAGTGTTTTACTGAGTAAATAAAAACTTCCAGTCTGGAAAAATATAATAATTTTGTCTAGAACTATTAAATATAGTAATTGTCTATGACTTTTAAATATAATAATTGTGTGTAGAACTTTTGCTGAGTAGTGTAAGTTTGAATTGTGTGCATTTGTTCACATTTGTGGGTTAAATTCTGCATTGATAATTATATGCAGTAAAGCTGCAGCAACATGTAAAGGTTTTAATGACCTCTACAGAGAACACTTCAATACATAATACACAATTTAACATTTCCTACACTTCAACTCATTAATACACTATTTAACATTTCCTACACTTCAATACATAATACACTATTTAACATTTCCTACACTTCATTACATAATACACTATTTAACATTTCCTACACTTCAACTCATTAATACACTATTTAACATTTCCTACACTTCAACTCATTAATACACTATTTAACATTTCCTACACTTCAATACATTTAATACACAATTTAACATTTCCTACACTTCAACTCATTAATACACTATTTAACATTTCCTACACTTCAATACATAATACACTATTTAACATTTCCTACACTTCAATACATAATACACAATTTAACATTTCCTACACTTCAACTCATTAATACACTATTTAACATTTCCTACACTTCAATACATTAATACACTATTTAACATTTCCTACACTTCAACTCATTAATACACTATTTAACATTTCCTACACTTCAATACATAATACACAATTTAACATTTCTTACACTTCAACTCATTAATACACTATTTAACATTTCCTACACTTCAATACATTAATACACTATTTAACATTTCCTACACTTCAACTCATTAATACACAATTTAACATTTCCTACACTTCAACACATTAATACACTATTTAACATTTCCTACACTTCATCTCATTAATACACTATTTAACATTTCCTACACTTCAATACATTTAATACACTATTTAACATTTCCTACACTTCAATACATAATACACTATTTAACATTTCCTACACTTCAATACATAATACACTATTTAACATTTCCTACACTTCAATACATTTAATACACTATTTAACATTTCCTACACTTCAACACATTTAATACACTATTTAACATTTCCTACACTTCAACACATTTAATACACTATTTAACATTTCCTACACTTCAATACATTTAATACACTATTTAACATTTCCTACACTTCAACACATTTAATACACTATTTAACATTTCCTACACTTCAACACATTTAATACACTATTTAACATTTCCTACACTTCAACACATTTAATACACTATTTAACATTTCCTACACTTCAACACATTTAATACACTATTTAACATTTCCTACACTTCAACACATTAATACACTATTTAACATTTCCTACACTTCAACACATTTAATACACTATTTAACATTTCCTACACTTCAACACATTTAATACACTATTTAACATTTCCTGCACTTCATCTCATTAATACACTATTTAACATTTCCTACACTTCAACACATTTAATACACTATTTAACATTTCCTACACTTCATCTCATTAAATACACTATTTAACATTTCCTACACTTCAATACATTTAATACACTATTTAACATTTCCTACACTTCAACTCATTAATACACTATTTAACATTTCCTACACTTCAACTCATTAATACACTATTTAACATTTCCTACACTTCAACACATTAATACACTATTTAACATTTCCTACACTTCAACACATTAATACACTATTTAACATTTCCTACACTTCAACACATTTAATACACTATTTAACATTTCCTACACTTCAACTCATTAATACACTATTTAACATTTCCTACACTTCAACACATTAATACACTATTTAACATTTCCTACACTTCAACACATTAATACACTATTTAACATTTCCTACACTTCAACTCATTAATACACTATTTAACATTTCCTACACTTCAACACATAATACACTATTTAACATTTCCTACACTTCAACTCATTAATACACTATTTAACATTTCCTACACTTCAACACATTAATACACTATTTAACATTTCCTACACTTCAACACATTTAATACACTATTTAACATTTCCTACACTTCAACTCATTAATACACTATTTAACATTTCCTACACTTCAATACATTTAATACACTATTTAACATTTCCTACACTTCAACACATTAATACACTATTTAACATTTCCTACACTTCAACACATTTAATACACTATTTAACATTTCCTACACTTCAACACATTTAATACACTATTTAACATTTCCTACACTTCAACTCATTAATACACTATTTAACATTTCCTACACTTCAACACATTAATACATTATTTAACATTTCCTACACTTCAACTCATTAATACACTATTTAACATTTCCTACACTTCAACACATTTAATACACTATTTAACATTTCCTACACTTCAACACATTTAATACACTATTTAACATTTCCTACACTTCAACTCATTAATACACTATTTAACATTTCCTACACTTCAACTCATTAATACACTATTTAACATTTCCTACACTTCAACACATTTAATACACTATTTAACATTTCCTACACTTCAACTCATTAATACACTATTTAACATTTCCTACGCTTCAACTCATTTAATACACTATTTAACATTTCCTACACTTCAACACATTTAATACACTATTTAACATTTCCTACACTTCAACACATTTAATACACTATTTAACATTTCCTACACTTCAACACATTTAATACACTATTTAACATTTCCTACACTTCAACACATTTAATACACTATTTAACATTTCCTACACTTCAACACATTTAATACACTATTTAACATTTCCTGCACTTCATCTCATTAATACACTATTTAACATTTCCTACACTTCAACACATTTAATACACTATTTAACATTTCCTACACTTCATCTCATTAAATACACTATTTAACATTTCCTACACTTCAATACATTTAATACACTATTTAACATTTCCTACACTTCAACTCATTAATACACTATTTAACATTTCCTACACTTCAACTCATTAATACACTATTTAACATTTCCTACACTTCAACACATTAATACACTATTTAACATTTCCTACACTTCAACACATTAATACACTATTTAACATTTCCTACACTTCAACACATTTAATACACTATTTAACATTTCCTACACTTCAACTCATTAATACACTATTTAACATTTCCTACACTTCAACACATTAATACACTATTTAACATTTCCTACACTTCAACACTTTAATACACTATTTAACAGTTCCTACACTTCACTCATTAATACACTATTTAACATTTCCTACACTTCAACACATTAATACACTATTTAACATTTCCTACCTTCAACTCATTAATACACTATTTAACATTCCTACACTTCAACACATTAAACTCTATTTAACATTTCCGACACTTCAACACATTTAATACACTATTTAACATTGTCCTACACTTCAACTCATTAATACACTATTTAACAGTTCCTACCTTCAATACATTTAATACACTATTTAACATTTCCTACACTTCAACACATTAATACACGATTTAACATTTCCTACACTTCAACACAGTTAATACACTATTTAACATGTTCCTACACGTCAACACATTGAATACACTATTTAACATTTCCTACACTTCAACTCATTAATACACTATTTAACATTTCCTACACTTCAACACATTAATACATTATTTAACATTTCTACACTTCAACTCATTAATACACTATTTAACATTTCCTACACTTCAACACATTTAATACACTATTTAACATTTCCTACACTTCAACACATTTAATACACTATTTAACATTTCCTACACTTCAACTCATTAATACACTATTTAACATTTCCTACACTTCAACTCATTAATACACTATTTAACATTTCCTACACTTCAACACATTTAATACACTATTTAACATTTCCTACACTTCAACTCATTAATACACTATTTAACATTTCCTACGCTTCAACTCATTTAATACACTATTTAACATTTCCTACACTTCAACACATTAATACACTATTTAACATTTCCTACACTTCAACTCATTAATACACTATTTAACATTTCCTACACTTCAATACATTTAATACACTATTTAACATTTCCTACACTTCAACACATTTAATACACTATTTAACATTTCCTACACTTCAACACATTTAATACACTATTTAACATTTCCTACACTTCAACTCATTAATACACTATTTAACATTTCCTACACTTCAACTCATTAATACACTATTTAACATTTCCTACACTTCAACACATTTAATACACAATTTAACATTTCTTACACTTCAACACATTAATACACAATTTAACATTTCCTACACTTCAACACATTTAATACACTATTTAACATTTCCTACACTTCAACACATTAATACACTATTTAACATTTCCTACACTTCAACACATTTAATACACTATTTAACATTTCCTACACTTCAACTCATTAATACACTATTTAACATTTCCTACACTTCAACTCATTAATACACTATTTAACATTTCCTACACTTCAACACATTTAATACACAATTTAACATTTCTTACACTTCAACACATTAATACACAATTTAACATTTCCTACACTTCAACACATTTAATACACCATTTAACATTTCCTACACTTCAACACATTTAATACACTATTTAACATTTCCTACACTTCAACACATTTAATACACTATTTAACATTTCCTACACTTCAACTCATTAATACACTATTTAACATTTCCTACACTTCAACTCATTAATACACTATTTAACATTTCCTACACTTCAACACATTTAATACACTATTTAACATTTCCTACACTTCAACACATTTAATACACTATTTAACATTTCCTACACTTCAACACATTTAATACACTATTTAACATTTCCTACACTTCAACTCATTAATACACTATTTAACATTTCCTACACTTCAACTCATTAATACACTATTTAACATTTCCTACACTTCAACTCATTAATACACTATTTAACATTTCCTACACTTCAACTCATTAATACACTATTTAACATTTCCTACACTTCAACTCATTAATACACTATTTAACATTTCCTACACTTCAACTCATTAATACACTATTTAACATTTCCTACACTTCAATACATTAATACACTATTTAACATTTCCTACACTTCAACTCATTAATACACTATTTAACATTTCCTACACTTCAACTCATTAATACACTATTTAACATTTCCTACACTTCAACTCATTAATACACTATTTAACATTTCCTACACTTCATCTCATTAATACATTATTTAACATTTCCTACACTTCAACACATTTAATACACTATTTAACATTTCCTACACTTCAACTCATTAATACACTATTTAACATTTCCTACACTTCAACTCATTAATACACTATTTAACATTTCCTACACTTCAATACATAATACACTATTTAACATTTCCTACACTTCAACTCATTAATACATTATTTAACATTTCCTACACTTCAACACATTTAATACACTATTTAACATTTCCTACACTTCAACTCATTAATACACTATTTAACATTTCCTACACTTCAACTCATTAATACACTATTTAACATTTCCTACACTTCAACTCATTAATACACTATTTAACATTTCCTACACTTCAACTCATTAATACACTATTTAACATTTCCTACACTTCAACTCATTAATACACTATTTAACATTTCCTACACTTCCTACACAAGTAAATGTCCAATACAGAAACTCTAGTAAAATCTAAACAAAGCTTTGTAGGGGGGTCTAACAGGTGGTCCGCTGTGCTTTGTGTGTTTACAGGCAATGTCTGTGCTGCTTCAAAGAATACAAGCACCTTGAAGTCTTCAACCAACTGGTTTATGGCCTCATTAACCTGGTCATCGCCCAGGTAACCAGCCTGAGGGACCGCCTGTGCTGTTCCCGCGGCAACACTGGGGCCGAGGGTACGGCTTCAGATTGGGGCTCCGCCCACCCTCAGCCTTCTCCCAACGAGGAGGAGCCCCTGAACGTGGAGAGGGACTCGGCGGAGGAGGACGGGGGAGCGGAGGGGGTTTCGGCAGAACCGCAGAAGAACCAGAACCAGGCTCAGGCCGGCCCGCAGGACCAGCCCGGCCTGGGCGACTGTCCAGGGGATGAGGGCTTGACCGAGAGCAGCCCGGACCCCTTCAGCTCGTGGAGCACAGAGGACCGGGAGAAACTGCTGCTGTGTGCTGCCAAAATCTTCCAGATCCAGTTCCCCCTCTACACAGCCTATAAACACAACACGCACCCCACCATAGAGGTAATCAATCACTGTGATCAGCCCCCTCCTCCAGTCCTCCACCGTACAGGAGCACTGTAGTTCATCTGATTCTCTCTATACTTCATTACCCTGTTCTTTAATGGTCAGCACCCCTCCAGAGGACCACCACAGCCAGGTATTATTTGGGTGGTGGATCACTCTCAGCTCTGCAGTGTTAGTGTGTGTTGTGCTGGTGTGAGTCGATCAGACACAGCAGTGCTGCTGGGTATTTTTCACACTATACACTGCTGTAGAGTAGGTGTGTATACATTCAAATAAGACAGAGACGTTACAGCTCTCTGGCCTTAGCATAATAATAATGATAATGATAATAATAATAATAATAATAATAATAATAATAATAATAATAATAATAATTATTATTATTATTATTATTATTATTATTATTATTATTATTATTATTAAAAAACATATTAGATCATATTAGAAAATATTAACGATAGTAGATTTTTTTTCCCCAAGCTGTTGCTATATAAAGTCCCAAGTGGTTGGTAAGGGTTTACTGTAGTGTCCCAGGTGGTTACTAAAGTATTGCTTGGTCATCGCAGTGGATGTATTGATCACAGCTGACTAGTGAACGTGGAGTGAGATGCTGATCAGCGCTGATCGTTTGTAAATGTAAGACTAGGGGGTAAGAGTAGGGCTCATCACTTATAGAATTCAGAGTTTCAGAGAAACCAGCCAACGCCCAGGTAACCAGCCTCAGCCTCTGTTCCCACGTCAACAGCGGGGCCGACGGTACGGCTTCAGAATGGGGCTCCACCCACCCTCAGCCTTTTCCCAACATGAAGTGTTTCTAGATCAGCGCTGTGTTATTCCAGGTGGTTGCTAAAGTGTTTCTAGGCCAGTGCTGTGTTGTTCCAGGTGGTTTCTTAGGCATTTCTAGCTCAGTGCTGTGTTATTCCAGGTGGTTGCTAAAGTGTTTTTCTAGGTCAGTGCTGTGTTATTCCAGGTGGTTGCTAAAGTGTTTCTAGGCCAGTGCTGTGTTATTCCAGGTGGTTGCTAAAGTGCTTCTAGGCCAGTGCTGTTATTCCAGGTGGTTGCTAAAGTGTTTGTAGGCCAGTGCTGTGTTATTCCAGGTGGTTGCTAAAGTGTTTTTAGGCCAGTGCTGTGTTGTTCCAGGTGGTTGCTAAAGTGTTTCTAGGCCAGTGCTGTTATTCCAGGTGGTTGCTTGAGCGTTTCTAGGCCGGTGCTGTGTTATTCCAGGTGGTTGCTTAAGCGTTTCTCGGTCAGTGCTGTGTTATTCCAGGTGGTTGCTAAAGCGTTTGTAGGTCAGTGCCATCTTATTCCAGGTGGTTGCTTAAGCATTTCTAGGCCAGTGCTGTTATTCCAGGTGGTTGCTTAAGCGTTTCTAGGCCAGTGCTGTTATTCCAGGTGGTTGCTTGAGCGTTTCTAGGCCAGTGCTGTTATTCCAGGTGGTTGCTTAAGCGTTTCTAGGCCAGTGCTGTTATTCCAGGTGGTTGCTAAAGTGTTTCTAGGCCAGTGCTGTGTTGTTCCAGGTGGTTTCTTAGGCATTTCTAGGTCAGTGCTGGTTTGTTCCAGGTGGTTGCTTAGGCATTTCTAGCTCAGTGCTGTGTTATTCCAGGTGGTTGCAAAAGCGTTTTTCTAGGCCAGTGCTGTGTTATTCCAGGTGGTTGCTAAAGTGCTTCTAGGCCAGTGCTGTTATTCCAGGTGGTTGCTAAAGTGTTTCTAGGTCAGTGCTGTTATTCCAGGTGGTTGCTAAAGTGTTTCTAGGCCAGTGCTGTGTTATTCCAGGTGGTTGCTAAAGTGTTTTTATGCCAGTGCTGTGTTATTCCAGGTGGTTGCTAAAGTGTTTTTATGCCAGTGCTGTGTTGTTCCAGGTGGTTGCTAAAGCGTTTTTCTAGGCCAGTGCTGTGTTATTCCAGGTGGTTGCTAAAGTGTTTCTAGGTCAGTGCTGTGTTATTCCAGGTGGTTGCTAAAGTGTTTTTCTAGGACAGTGCTGTGTTATTCCAGGTGGTTGCTAAAGTGTTTTTCTAGGACAGTGCTGTGTTATTCCAGGTGGTTGCTAAAGTGTTTTTATGCCAGTGCTGTGTTGTTCCAGGTGGTTGCTAAAGCGTTTTTCTAGGCCAGTGCTGTGTTATTCCAGGTGGTTGCTAAAGTGTTTCTAGGTCAGTGCTGTGTTATTCCAGGTGGTTGCTAAAGTGTTTTTCTAGGACAGTGCTGTGTTATTCCCGGTAGTTGCTAAAGTGTTTCTAGATCAGTGCTGTGTTATTCCAGGTGGTTGCTAAAGTGCTTCTATGCCAGTGCTGTTATTCCAGGTGGTTGCTTAAGCGCTTCTAGGCCAGTGCTGTGTTATTCCAGGTGGTTGCTTAAGCGTTTCTTGGTCAGTGCTGTGTTATTCCAGGTGGTTGCTAAAGCGTTTGTAGGTCAGTGCCATCTTATTCCAGGTGGTTGCTTAAG
>CM038722.1:30784796-30799796 GCA_021613375.1 Megaleporinus macrocephalus
TTTTTAACCACTAATCAGACCTTCATGATCTGTTTTTTTTTTACTGATAATTATACCTTTCTGCCTTGTTTTTTTTTACTACTAATCAGACCTTCATGACCTGTTTTATTATTATTTTTTTTAAAACCACCAATCAGACCTTCCCGCCCAGTTTTTTAGTCCAGTTCCAGGAGCAATAGGAGACCAGTGACTCTGAGCTCTGTCCAACTCCTAAGGCTGACACAAAAGCATAATAAGTAAATAGTAAGTAAATGAGTATGAGTGGTGACAGTAGTGAGTCACATGACTGCAGTAACACTGTTATCCTTACATACGGTTTAAGCTGATATGCTACGTTATTAAATCCTGCAGTCAGATTTCTCTCAGCTGGACGTGTGGAGGTGGTTGATATAGAGATTTGTGTGCTGGGTGTAGGGGTCCTGACGTGTGGAGGTGGTTGATATAGAGATTTGTGTGTTGGGTGTAGGGGTCCGGACGTGTGGAGGTGGTCGATATAGAGATTTGTGTGCTGGGTGTAGGGGTCCTGACGTGTGGAGGTGGTTGATATAGAGATTTGTGTGCTGGGTGTAGGGGTCCGGACGTGTGGAGGTGGTCGATATAGAGATTTGTGTGCTGGGTGTAGGGGTCCTGACGTGTGGAGGTGGTTGATATAGAGATTTGTGTGCTGGGTGTAGGGGTCCGGACGTGTGGAGGTGGTTGATATAGAGATTTGTGTGCTGGGTGTAGGGGTCCGGACGTGTGGAGGTGGTTGATATAGAGATTTGTGTGCTGGGTGTAGGGGTCCGGACGTGTGGAGGTGGTTGATATAGAGATTTGTGTGTTGGGTGTAGGGGTCCTGACGTGTGGAGGTGGTCGATATAGAGATTTGTGTGCTGGGTGTAGGGGTCCTGACGTGTGGAGGTGGTTGATATAGAGATTTGTGTGCTGGGTGTAGGGGTCCTGACGTGTGGAGGTGGTTGATATAGAGATTTGTGTGCTGGGTGTAGGGGTCCTGACGTGTGAGGTGGTTGATATAGAGATTTGTGTGCTGGGTGTAGGGGTCCTGACGTGTGGAGGTGGTCGATATAGAGATTTGTGTGCTGGGTGTAGGGGTCCTGACGTGTGGAGGTGGTTGATATAGAGATTTTTGTGCTGGGTGTAGGGGTCCTGACGTGTGGAGGTGGTCGATATAGAGATTTGTGTGCTGGGTGTAGGGGTCCGGACGTGTGGAGGTGGTTGATATAGAGATTTGTGTGCTGGGTGTAGGGGTCCGGACGTGTGGAGGTGGTTGATATAGAGATTTGTGTGCTGGGTGTAGGGGTCCGGACGTGTGGAGGTGGTTGATATAGAGATTTGTGTGCTGGGTGTGGGGGTCCTGACGTGTGGAGGTGGTTGATATAGAGATTTGTGTGCTGGGTGTAGGGGTCCTGACGTGTGGAGGTGGTCGATATAGAGATTTGTGTGCTGGGTGTAGGGGTCCTGACGTGTGGAGGTGGTCGATATAGAGATTTGTGTGCTGGGTGTAGGGGTTCTGACGTGTGGAGGTGGTCGATATAGAGATTTGTGTGCTGGGTGTAGGGGTCCTGACGTGTGGAGGTGGTCGATATAGAGATTTGTGTGCTGGGTGTAGGGGTCCTGACGTGTGGAGGTGGTTGATATAGAGATTTGTGTGCTGGGTGTAGGGGTCCTGACGTGTGGAGGTGGTCGATATAGAGATTTGTGTGCTGGGTGTAGGGGTCCGGACGTGTGGAGGTGGTTGATATAGAGATTTGTGTGCTGGGTGTAGGGGTCCTGACGTGTGGAGGTGGTTGATATAGAGATTTGTGTGCTGGGTGTAGGGGTCCGGACGTGTGGAGGTGGTTGATATAGAGATTTGTGTGCTGGGTGTAGGGGTCCTGACGTGTGGAGGTGGTTGATATAGAGATTTGTGTGCTGGGTGTAGGGGTCCTGACGTGTGGAGGTGGTTGATATAGAGATTTGTGTGCTGGGTGTAGGGGTCCTGACGTGTGGAGGTGGTCGATATAGAGATTTGTGTGCTGGGTGTAGGGGTCCTGACGTGTGGAGGTGGTCGATATAGAGATTTGTGTGCTGGGTGTAGGGGTCCGGACGTGTGGAGGTGGTTGATATAGAGATTTGTGTGCTGGGTGTAGGGGTCCTGACGTGTGGAGGTGGTTGATATAGAGATTTGTGTGCTGGGTGTAGGGGTCCTGACGTGTGGAGGTGGTTGATATAGAGATTTGTGTGCTGGGTGTAGGGGTCCTGACGTGTGGAGGTGGTTGATATAGAGATTTGTGTGCTGGGTGTAGGGGTCCTGACGTGTGGAGGTGGTTGATATAGAGATTTGTGTGCTGGGTGTAGGGGTCCTGACGTGTGGAGGTGGTTGATATAGAGATTTGTGTGCTGGGTGTAGGGGTCCTGACGTGTGGAGGTGGTTGATATAGAGATTTGTGTGCTGGGTGTAGGGGTCCTGACGTGTGGAGGTGGTCGATATAGAGATTTGTGTGCTGGGTGTAGGGGTCCGGACGTGTGGAGGTGGTTGATATAGAGATTTGTGTGCTGGGTGTGGGGGTCCTGACGTGTGGAGGTGGTTGATATAGAGATTTGTGTGCTGGGTGTAGGGGTCCTGACGTGTGGAGGTGGTCGATATAGAGATTTGTGTGCTGGGTGTAGGGGTCCTGACGTGTGGAGGTGGTCGATATAGAGATTTGTGTGCTGGGTGTAGGGGTCCTGACGTGTGGAGGTGGTCGATATAGAGATTTGTGTGCTGGGTGTAGGGGTCCTGACGTGTGGAGGTGGTCGATATAGAGATTTGTGTGCTGGGTGTAGGGGTTCTGACGTGTGGAGGTGGTTGATATAGAGATTTGTGTGCTGGGTGTAGGGGTCCTGACGTGTGGAGGTGGTTGACATAGAGATTTGTGTGCTGGGTGTAGGGGTCCTGACGTGTGGAGGTGGTCGATATAGAGATTTGTGTGCTGGGTGTAGGGGTCCGGACGTGTGGAGGTGGTTGATATAGAGATTTGTGTGCTGGGTGTAGGGGTCCTGACGTGTGGAGGTGGTTGATATAGAGATTTTTTGTGCTGGGTGTAGGGGTCCGGACGTGTGGAGGTGGTTGTTATAGAGATTTGTGTGCTGGGTGTAGGGGTCCTGACGTGTGGAGGTGGTCGATATAGAGATTTGTGTGCTGGGTGTAGGGGTCCTGACGTGTGGAGGTGGTTGATATAGAGATTTGTGTGCTGGGTGTAGGGGTCCTGACGTGTGGAGGTGGTTGATATAGAGATTTGTGTGCTGGGTGTAGGGGTCCTGACGTGTGGAGGTGGTCGATATAGAGATTTGTGTGCTGGGTGTAGGGGTCCTGACGTGTGGAGGTGGTCGATATAGAGATTTGTGTGCTGGGTGTAGGGGTCCTGACGTGAGGAGGTGGTCGATATAGAGATTTGTGTGCTGGGTGTAGGGGTCCCTGACGTGTGGAGGTGGTTGATATAGAGATTTGTGTGCTGGGTGTAGGGGTCCTGACGTGTGGAGGTGGTCGATATAGAGATTTGTGTGCTGGGTGTAGGGGTCCGGACGTGTGGAGGTGGTTGATATAGAGATTTGTGTGCTGGGTGTAGGGGTCCTGACGTGTGGAGGTGGTTGATATAGAGATTTTTGTGCTGGGTGTAGGGGTCCGGACGTGTGGAGGTGGTTGATATAGAGATTTGTGTGCTGGGTGTAGGGGTCCTGACGTGTGGAGGTGGTCGATATAGAGATTTGTGTGCTGGGTGTAGGGGTCCTGACGTGTGGAGGTGGTTGATATAGAGATTTGTGTGCTGGGTGTAGGGGTCCTGACGTGTGGAGGTGGTTGATATAGAGATTTTTGTGCTGGGTGTAGGGGTCCGGACGTGTGGAGGTGGTTGATATAGAGATTTGTGTGCTGGGTGTAGGGGTCCTGACGTGTGGAGGTGGTCGATATAGAGATTTGTGTGCTGGGTGTAGGGGTCCTGACGTGTGGAGGTGGTTGATATAGAGATTTGTGTGCTGGGTGTAGGGGTTCTGACGTGTGGAGGTGGTTGATATAGAGATTTGTGTGCTGGGTGTAGGGGTTCTGACGTGTGGAGGTGGTTGATATAGAGATTTGTGTGCTGGGTGTAGGGGTCCGGACGTGTGGAGGTGGTTGACATAGAGATTTGTGTGCTGGGTGTAGGGGTTCTGACGTGTGGAGGTGGTTGATATAGAGATTTGTGTGCTGGGTGTAGGGGTTCTGACGTGTGGAGGTGGTTGATATAGAGATTTGTGTGCTGGGTGTAGGGGTTCTGACGTGTGGAGGTGGTTGATATAGAGATTTGTGTGCTGGGTGTAGGGGTCTGGACGTGTGGAGGTGGTTGATATAGAGATTTGTGTGCTGGGTGTAGGGGTCCTGACGTGTGGAGGTGGTTGATATAGAGATTTTTGTGCTGGGTGTAGGGGTCCGGACGTGTGGAGGTGGTTGATATAGAGATTTGTGTGCTGGGTGTAGGGGTCCTGACGTGTGGAGGTGGTCGATATAGAGATTTGTGTGCTGGGTGTAGGGGTTCTGACGTGTGGAGGTGGTTGATATAGAGATTTGTGTGCTGGGTGTAGGGGTCCGGACGTGTGGAGGTGGTTGATATAGAGATTTGTGTGCTGGGTGTAGGGGTCCTGACGTGTGGAGGTGGTTGATATAGAGATTTTTGTGCTGGGTGTAGGGGTCCGGACGTGTGGAGGTGGTTGATATAGAGATTTGTGTGCTGGGTGTAGGGGTCCTGACGTGTGGAGGTGGTCGATATAGAGATTTGTGTGCTGGGTGTAGGGGTCCTGACGTGTGGAGGTGGTTGATATAGAGATTTGTGTGCTGGGTGTAGGGGTCCGGACGTGTGGAGGTGGTCGATATAGAGATTTGTGTGCTGGGTGTAGGGGTCCTGACGTGTGGAGGTGGTTGATATAGAGATTTGTGTGCTGGGTGTAGGGGTTCTGACGTGTGGAGGTGGTTGATATAGAGATTTGTGTGCTGGGTGTAGGGGTCCTGACGTGTGGAGGTGGTTGATATAGAGATTTGTGTGCTGGGTGTAGGGGTCCGGACGTGTGGAGGTGGTTGACATAGAGATTTGTGTGCTGGGTGTAGGGGTTCTGACGTGTGGAGGTGGTTGATATAGAGATTTGTGTGCTGGGTGTAGGGGGTTCTGACGTGTGGAGGTGGTTGATATAGAGATTTGTGTGCTGGGTGTAGGGGTCCTGACGTGTGGAGGTGGTCGATATAGAGATTTGTGTGCTGGGTGTAGGGGTCCGGACGTGTGGAGGTGGTTGATATAGAGATTTGTGTGCTGGGTGTAGGGGTTCTGACGTGTGGAGGTGGTTGATATAGAGATTTGTGTGCTGGGTGTAGGGGTCCGGACGTGTGGAGGTGGTTGATATAGAGATTTGTGTGCTGGGTGTAGGGGTCCGGACGTGTGGAGGTGGTTGATATAGAGATTTATGTCGTACTATTTATATTTTTATTGAGAAGCTGCAGACGCTGCCAGGTGTGCTCTGTTTTAGGCAGTGTGACTCCCTCTGCTGGCCTGGAGTCTCGGTCCTCCTGCAGGTTTGATGGGGTCAGCTCCAGTTCAGGCTGCTACGTGTGGATGTGTGTGAGATCAGACGTGATCAGACGTGACCAGTCTGATCGGTACTGGTTCACAGTTGGTTCTGTGTTTACGGTACTGGTTCACAGTTGGTTCTGTGTTTACGGTTCTGGTTCACAGTTGGGTTCTGTGTTTACGGTTCTGGTTCACAGTTGGGTTCTGTGTTTACGGTTCTGGTTCACAGTTGGTCCTGTGTTTACGGTACTGGTTCACAGTTGGGTCCTGTGTTTACGGTACTGGTTCACAGTTGGGTCCTGTGTTTACGGTACTGGTTCACAGTTGGGTTCGGTGTTTACGGTACTGGTTCGCAGTTGGGTTCTGTGTTTACGGTACTGGTTCGCAGTTGGGTTCTGTGTTTACGGTTCTGGTTCACAGTTGGGTTCTGTGTTTACAGTACTGGTTCACAGTTGGTTCTGTGTTTACGGTTCTGGTTCGCAGTTGGGTTCTGTGTTTACGGTTCTGGTTCACAGTTGGTTCTGTGTTTACGGTTCTGGTTCGCAGTTGGGTTCTGTGTTTACGGTTCTGGTTCGCAGTTGGGTTCTGTGTTTACGGTTCTGGTTCACAGTTGGGTTCTGTGTTTACAGTACTGGTTCACAGTTGGTTCTGTGTTTACGGTACTGGTTCGCAGTTGGGTTCTGTGTTTACGGTACTGGTTCACAGTTGGGTTCTGTGTTTACGGTACTGGTTCGCAGTTGGGTTCTGTATTTACGGTACTGGTTCGCAGTTGGGTTCTGTATTTATGGTACTGGTTCACAGTTGGGTCCTGTATTTATGGTACTGGTTCACAGTTGGGTTCTGTATTTACGGTACTGGTTCACAGTTGGGTTCTGTATTTACGGTACTGGTTCACAGTTGGGTTCTGTATTTACGGTACTGGTTCACAGTTGGGTTCTGTGTTTACGGTACTGGTTCACAGTTGGGTTCTGTGTTTACGGTACTGGTTCACGGTTGGGTTCTGTGTTTACGGTACTGGTTCGCAGTTGGGTTCTGTATTTACGGTACTGGTTCACAGTTGGGTTCTGTGTTTACGGTACTGGTTTACAGTACGGTTCTGTGTTTACGCCTGTGGTGCCCGTGTCTTATTGGGACCAGCTTCGTTTGTTTTGCGCTGTGAGAGCGTTCCTCAGTTAAAGGGAAAATCCACCAGGTTTCAAAAATACCTGCTTAACTTTGTCGTTAGGCTGTTATTAACGCCGCTCCGAGGGGTTTGGTATTAGAGTTGTACACAGTGGTGGTCATGGTAACCAGGCATCTGAAGAGCTTAGTAGGGGTGTAAGAAAATAATGAAATATCGAATATCAGGATATTATGTTTAGTGATACTGTATTAATTCTCAAAAACACAGTATCAATACACAGATTCCTGGCAGACAGTGAATCTGTGTGTGTTGTGTTTAAACCTCTGACCACTAGATGGCAGTGTTGTAATTCATTTTCAGCTCCACTCCAACATTAACACGCAGCACAAGGACGCAGTGCTATTGTAAGCATTGACAAACCTGTTCATACAGTGGTGTGTTTTAATAGTAGGATTTGAAAAATCACAGTATATCACTTAGCCTGCAGTATATTGAGATATATAGAATCGTGACCTCTGTATCACGTTACGTATCGCTGGGTACTCACCAGTACACGGCTCTAGAGTTCAGTGAGTCTAAGTGTGTTATGTTTGAATGGTTATGATTGTGCTGCTTCCTCTCTGACAGGTTGTTTTGTGGAAGGTTTCGATCTAAAGCTGTTCATTTTTCTTTTTCTTCTTTTTCTTTTCGGTGCAGGTTCACCGGTGGTTATGAAGTATTTGTATTTGTGTTGTACTCGTGTGTAAAGAAATCAGAGAGAGTTAGTATCTCTACAGTGACGCTTACTTAATGACTTCATCTGCGTCTGTCACTGAGTATATGCTGAAATTTTAAATTGGTGGAGTTTCCCTTCATACTGGACAAATCTCCCTCTATCTTTCTTACTCCTTCTCTCTATCCTTCTTTATGCCCCTCTTTCTCTCTCCCTATTTCTCTGTCTTGCTCTCTCTTTCTCTCTCTATCTTTTTCTGTATCTCTTTGGCTTTCTCTATTTTTCTTTCTCAGTCTTGTTCTCCTGCCCTTGTGTTCTCTCTCTCTCTCTCTCTCTCTCTCTCTCTCTCTCTCTCTCTCTCTCTCTCTCTCTCTCTCTCTCTCTCTGTATATTAATATAATTACTGTTTGTCAGGTCGGGGTTTGTATCTGTTTCTCTTTCTCTGCCTCATTAGCTTTCTCTCTTTCTCGCTCTCGTTCTCTCTCTCCCTTTATCTTTCTTACTCCTTCTCTCTATCCTTCTTTATGCCCCTCTTTCTCTCTCCCTATTTCATATTTTTTTGTTTTCTTTATTTTTCTTTCTCAGTCTTGTTCCTCCTGCTCGCTCTCTCTCTCTCTCTCTCTCTCTCTCTCTCTCTCTCTCTCTCTCTCTCTCTCTCTCTCTCTCTCTCTCTCTCTCTCTCTCTCTCTCTCTCTCTCTCTCTGTCTCTCTGTATATTAATATAATTAGTGTTTGTCAGGTCGGGGTTTGTATCTCTCTGTTGTGGTGTATTGTGTTTGATCACGTGGTGGAGTAAGGTGGGTGTTTTCTGAGAGTCTGGTAAAAGAGGAGAAAGACCTGCTTTTTGTTTGATTTCTTTTAAAGAACCGGATCTCATGAGAAGTCATTCATCAAGTTGATGTGAAAAGTTTGATTGTAGAGATTTATTTACAGTGATGGTGTGTCTACCTCATAGCTGTGACTATATTAGACTAATACCTGAACTCAGAACTGCTCTGAAGGTCAGTAGATTTCCATTCTGGCTGATATTTAAGCGTCTGTAAGAAGTAATGGGCAGAAGAACAACACCAATCTGTGTGTGTGTGTGTATATAAATCTATATATATATATATATATATATATATATATATATATATAAAGAACAATCTGTGTGTGTGTATATATATTATATATATTATGTGTGTGTGTGTGTGTATGTGTATATATATATATATATATAAGAACAATCTGTGTGTGTGTGTATATATGTGTGTGTATATATGTGTGTGTATATATATATATATATGTGTGTGTGTGTGTGTGTGTATATATATATATATATATAAGAACAATCTGTGTGTGTATATATATATTATATATAGTGTGTGTGTGTGTGTATACACACACACACACACACAGATTGTTCTGATGGATGGATGGATGGATGGATGGATGGATGGATGGATGGATGGATGGATGGATGGATGGATGGATGGATGGATGGATGGATGGATGGATGGATGGATGGATGGATGGATGGATGGATGGATGGATGGATGGATGGATGGATGGATGGATGGATGGATGGATGGATGGATGGATGGATGGATGGATGGATATCGCCTGGTTACACTGACGTTATCACCCAAGCCTGCTATGACCTCTCTTTGCTGTGAACCATGTCAGCGTGTTGTGTTGATGTTCTTGACTTGTCTCTGATCTTCTCCGTCCTGTGCTTGTGTGTGTTGGTGTGCTGCAGGACGTGGAGGTGCCTCTGCACTTGCTGCGGTACGTGTGTTTGTTCTGCGGTAAGCACGGCCTGTCTCTGATGAAGGACTGCTTCGAGTCAGGCACGCCGGAAACGCTGCCCTTCCCCATCGCACACGCCTTCATCACCATCGTCTCCAACGTGAGTACTCGCGCTCGGACACCAGGGGGCGTAAGCGTGAAGTCAGGTCGACTCGTTTCAGTTACTTAGAGTATTCTGTGAAGTGCGTGCACTAGTTTACAGATTCATTGAAAAACAGAGAGAGAAAAGCTGCCATGGTTTTTGTTACTTAATAAAGTAAGAAAGTCATGTTTGTGTTTTTATTGATTGGTTAAAGACCTTTGAGCTTGTGATGGCAGCCTAGTAAACCTATCACCGGTGCCAAACTCAGATCCGCTCTTATCTCAGACCAGTGCGGAAACACTAGTTAATACTAATCAATGCATATAAATGCAATAAGAGACTCGGATGTTGTTTTTAAACACCCCCTTCACACCAATTTTTAATTCATTCTTTTTAGTGAGGTCACAAATACCAACCTATTTCCATTTATCAGTCAGCCTGTGTTATAAGGAGGGTTTAAATGAGGCGCAGCACTGTACAGCCAATCAGAACAAAGCATACTCGCATATCACAACTTTTAATTAAAGATCAGTAAACAGTTATAGTTGTATGTAACAGTGAATTATGACTGTTTGTTTATAAAAAACAGTTTCAGGTTCGTGTTTAAGGAGTGTATTGAACTCTAAAGGGCCCCTGAAGACCCTTACTTACTGTGACCCATACTCAGACGTATTATAAAAATAAATCTGAATTATTTTGAGGACAGAGATTTGCTCTGTTTATTAATTTGTTGGTTTGTTTGTTTATTACAGATCAGAATATGGTTGCACATTCCGGCTGTGATGCAGCACATCATCCCTTTTCGAACCCACGTCATCAGGTGAGCTCGCCCGCACCTGTTCATTGTCTGTAGTGAGACAGCAGTTTGAACCAGGATTTTGGGACTAAGGCTGCGTGATGGGGGTCCTGATATCTACAGCCAACACCACGAAGCAGTTTCTGACGTACGCATCAGCTCCACTGACCATACAGGAGCTACACCTACAGACTGTAGTTCATCTGATTCTCTGTACACTTCTCTGTATAGATCTATATGAAGCTGCTTGGTGGTTGTAAATCCTGGATGAGATCTAAGCAGGCTCATTTGAAGAACCTGAAAACCGAGATGGTCCTAAATGTCTTCATGTTTTTTAAAACCTAATCTGGAAAAACCTCCTTCTGAAGAGCTGAATTCCAGCTGCAGCTACAAACAATCACTCACGTGCATCTAGAGTTGTGGGAGTGTTTCACACAGAAACACAACAGTGTGGTGCTCTGTCAGCTCTGCACAGTGGAGATGATCACAACAGTACAACTGCTATACACGAGACCTTGAAGATCAAACATCCCGTAGAGCTTCATCAACACAGCAGCAGGACCTGTTTACCTGTTTATCTTATCTCAGCAGATTATTTATAGATTATTAACACGTGTAACATGTTTCTTTCAGTAGAGTCTCTTGAAAAGTCTCATTGTTAACAGTTTCTTAATCGTCTAGTGTAGAACCTCAAACTGTTCTAGATACCGCGGGAGCTTTAAAACACACGTAGCTGCTTCTCAAACGACTCTCCACCAAAATATATAGTCCACAACACATACAGTCTGAGTTCTTGTGCGTGAGGCGTGTAGGCTACGTGTCATTAGTGACTCTAAAGGTCTACACTCTGACTCGACTTTTAATCTTCAACTGTTTATTGATCACGTGTGTTTAAGGTACTCTTTAATACATTAAGTCTAGAATGGCCAGGTGATTTCCTCACTCTTCTGAGCACCCCAGTTTTAATTCCTAACACACTCACATTTAAGTAATCTAAAAATGAGCTGTTAGTTTACTCGACTAATCTAAAAGAGAAGGAATCATTAGATTAATGGATTAAGAAATGAATGGTGAGGTTCAGCCCTATTATTAATATCTGAGAAGATACTCCTCCTCGTTAGGAGAGCTCTGGATGTATATGCAGGTGAAGCTGCTGAGAGAATCAGTCTACAGGCTAAACCGTGTGGCTGCTGCTGCTGCTCTGCCGCGTTGCTAGGAAGAGCATCCCTCACCATGGCAACAGTCGCTGTGCTTCTCCTCACATGACCCTGAGGGAGCCAGACGGCTGGCGGGCAGCGGAGAGACGCTGGTCATGTGACGGGGAGAGAGAGAAACTGTAGGATTAGAGAGACGCCTCAGCCAGCAGAGCACAGATAGACTGTTTAATGTACAGTCACTCTCTCTGCACACTCCCTACACACACTCTACACTCTCTCCACACACTCCCTACACACACTCTACACTCTCTCCACACACTCCCTACACACACTCTACACTCTCTCTGCACACTCCCTACACACTCTCTACACACACTCTCTACACACACTCCCTACACACACTCCCTACACACACTCTACACACTCTACACACTCTCTACACACACTCTCTACACTCTCTCTACATTCTCTCTGTATGCACTCTCTGTACACACTCTCTGCACACTCCCTACACACACTCTACACACACTCTACACTCTCTCTACACACTCTCTGCACACTCCCTACACACACTCTACACTCTCACTACACACACTCTACACTCTCTCTACACACTCTCTGCACACTCCCTACACACACTCTACACTCTCTCTGCACACACTCTACACTCTCTACACACACTCTCTACACACTCTCTACACTCTCTACACACTCTCTACACACTCTCTACACACTCTCTACACACTCTCTCTGCACACTCCCTACACACATTCTACACACTCTCTGCACACTCCCTACACACACTCTACACTCTCTCTGCACACTCCCTACACACACTCTACACACTCCCTACACACACTCTACACTCTCTCTGCACACTCCCTACACACACTCTACACTCTCTCTGCACACTCCCTACACACACTCTACACTCTCTACACACACTCTCTACACACACTCTCTACACACACTCTCTACACACACTCTCTACACACACTCTACACTCTCTCTACACACTCTCTACACACTCTCTCTACACACTCTCTACACACACTACACTCTCTACACACACTCCCTACACACACTCTACACTCTCTACACACACTCTCTCTACACTCTCTCTACACTCTCTCTACACACACTCTACACTCTCTACACACACTCTACACACACTCTACACACTCTCTACACACACTACACACTCTACACACTCTCTACACACACTCTACACACTCTACACACTCTCTACACACACTCTACACACTCTCTGCACACACTCTCTGCACACTCCCTACACACACTCTACACTCTCTGCACACTCCCTACACACACTCTACACTCTCTACACACTCTCTACACACTCTCTACACACACTCTCTGTACACTCTCTGTACACTCTCTGTACACTCTCTGTACACACTCTCTGCACACACTCTCTGCACACTCTCTGCACACACTCTACACTCTCTCTACACACTCTCTACACACTCTCTCTCTACACACTACACACACTCTCTCTCTACACACTCTCTACTCTCTCTCTACACACTCTCTACACACACTCTCTACACTCTACACACTCTCTCTACACACTCTCTCTACACACTCTCTCTACACACTCTCTCTACACTCTACACACACTCTCTCTACACACACTCTCTCTACACACACTCTCTCTACACACTCTTTACACTCTCTCTACACACTCTCTTATATGGATTTATTAATTCACTCCAGTTTCCGGGATGCTTTTCAGCTCCTTTTCCTCCAGATTGTCTCTCAGATTATTGATTAGACTGTTCATATTTACATTTACAGCATTTAGCAGACGCTCTTATCCAGAGTGCAGAGTCTGTATCTCTAACTAGTGCAAACAGGTTTAAGTCTAAACTACTCTTGAGCTCAAACACTGCCACAAACAAGAGCCAGTGCTGATACCTAGAAAGAAGAAAACAACATATAAGATTAGACACAGTATAAGTACAACACCTAGCAGGACAGGAGGAACACCTACAGAGAAGAGAATAAACACAGGACTGCATACGTTGGTGTGTAGAGCCAGCGCTGATCTGATACCATCTGATATAGAAGTCTGGAATATAACAGTGTCTGATAACTGATATAGAGGTCTGGAGTATAACAGTGTCTGATGACTGATATAAAGGTCTGGAGTATAACAGTGTCTGATAACTGATATAGAGGTCTGGAGTATAACAGTGTCTGATAACTGATATAGAGGTCTGGAGTATAACAGTGTCTGATGACTGATATAGAGGTCTGGAGTATAACAGTGTCTGATAACTGATATAGAGGTCTGGAGTATAACAGTGTCTGATGACTGATATAAAGGTCTGGAGTATAACAGTGTCTGATAACTGATATAGAGGTCTGGAGTATAACAGTGTCTGATAACTGATATAGAGGTCTGGAGTATAACAGTGTCTGATAACTGATATAGAGGTCTATTGTATAACAGTGTCTGATAACTGATATAGAGGTCTGGAGTATAACAGTGTCTGATGACTGATATAGAGGTCTGGAGTATAACAGTGTCTGATAACTGATATAGAGGTCTGGAGTATAACAGTGTCTGATAACTGATATAAAGGTCTATTGTATAACAGTGTCTGATGACTGATATAGAGGTCTGGAGTATAACAGTGTCTGATGACTGATATAGAGGTCTGGAGTATAACAGTGTCTGATAACTGATATAGAGGTCTGGAGTATAACAGTGTCTGATGACTGATATAGAGGTCTGGAGTATAACAGTGTCTGATAACTGATATAGAGGTCTGGAGTATAACAGTGTCTGATAACTGATATAAAGGTCTATTGTATAACAGTGTCTGATGACTGATATAGAGGTCTGGAGTATAACAGTGTCTGATGACTGATATAGAGGTCTGGAGTATAACAGTGTCTGATAACTGATATAGAGGTCTGGAGTATAACAGTGTCTGATAACTGATATAAAGGTCTATTGTATAACAGTGTCTGATGACTGATATAGAGGTCTGGAGTATAACAGTGTCTGATGACTGATATAGAGGTCTGGAGTATAACAGTGTCTGATAACTGATATAGAGGTCTGGAGTATAACAGTGTCTGATAACTGATATAAAGGTCTATTGTATAACAGTGTCTGATGACTGATATAGAGGTCTGGAGTATAACAGTGTCTGATGACTGATATAGAGGTCTGGAGTATAACAGTGTCTGATAACTGATATAGAGGTCTGGAGTATAACAGTGTCTGATGACTGATATAGAGGTCTGGAGTATAACAGTGTCTGATGACTGATATAGAGGTCTGGAGTATAACAGTGTCTGATAACTGATATAGAGGTCTGGAGTATAACAGTGTCTGATGACTGATATAGAGGTCTGGAGTATAACAGTGTCTGATAACTGATATAGAGGTCTGGAGTATAACAGTGTCTGATAACTGATATAAAGGTCTATTGTATAACAGTGTCTGATGACTGATATAGAGGTCTGGAGTATAACAGTGTCTGATGACTGATATAGAGGTCTGGAGTATAACAGTGTCTGATAACTGATATAGAGGTCTGGAGTATAACAGTGTCTGATAACTGATATAAAGGTCTATTGTATAACAGTGTCTGATGACTGATATAGAGGTCTGGAGTATAACAGTGTCTGATGACTGATATAGAGGTCTGGAGTATAACAGTGTCTGATAACTGATATAGAGGTCTGGAGTATAACAGTGTCTGATAACTGATATAAAGGTCTATTGTATAACAGTGTCTGATGACTGATATAGAGG
>CM038722.1:30807296-30829796 GCA_021613375.1 Megaleporinus macrocephalus
CATTTAGTAAAACATGGAATAGAAGTTGTATTTTTATTTTGTAGATTTAATATTGTTATAATTATAGTATTTTTATATGTAACACTGTTTTAGATGAACCTGTTTCAACTGGCTGAATCTGAGAAAAACTAAATATTGTGATGTGTATGTGTCAAATTATTGGGATCCACACCTACACTGAGTGACCATATCCTTAGAAATGAAATGTGAAGTACTTGGTAGTGTGTATATATGTTCATACGTGTCACTATAAGTGCTGCTGCACACTGATGGTGACTCTGTGGTGGTCTCACTGGACCTACCATTACTACTGAGTGTGTCTCTCCGAGTGTGTAAACCTCCTGTGTGCTGTATGTTTGTGTGTCCTCAGCTGAAGCACTGCAGCCGGTACATCCATGACCTGTTTCCATCTCTGATCAAGAACCTGGACCCAGTGCCTCTCCGCCACGTCCTCAACCTGGTGTCTGGTCTACACCCCAGCGCGCACACTGAGCAGGTACACACCAGTGCTCCACCAGTATATCAGTTCACTCATAACGTCACCCAGGTTCTGTGTAGATTCGTGAGAAGCTCCTTTGAGCTTAATATGAACTTCAGAAGCCAGGAAGAGTTGGAGCTGATCTAGCGAGACCAGTGAAGCCGCTAGGGTTCTGGCGAGGTGGGGTTGGCGGTTGATCACTGTTTGTGTTTGTGTTGCAGACTCTGTATCTGGCGTCCATGTTGATAAAGGCGTTGTGGAATAATGCTCTGGCAGCCAAAGCTCAGCTCTCCAAACAGAGCTCCTTCGCTTCACTGCTCAACACCAACCTGCCAATGGGCAACAAGAAAGGTAGGAAAGTGGGCGTGTGCTGTATGTGATGCAGTGACTGCAGTGAATATCAGATTGTACCCTACAGATTCAGATTATCCAGTCAGTTCTTTCCCAGATAAATACTTTTAAACTGTTCATAGCTGCCTAAGGCTTTTACACTACTGTTGTGAGTTAATCAATCAATCAATCAATCAATCAATCAATCAATCAATCAATCAGGGCCTTTATTGTCACACGTACAAGTACAAGAACTGGCGAAATTATCAGTTGGGTTTGTGTGAAGGTATTTGTTACTTTGTATTGTATTTATGATTATTTACATCAGTTCTAATCATATCTGGTGTTCTTACTGGTGATAATACACTTATTGATTAGATAAAGACTTTAAACCAATCATATTAGGTGCCCATGTCTTTTACACAGTAGAGTAGGGTGTATATACACAGTTGAGTCACATTATTATGACCAGCTAATATCCAGAGTAACCGCCGTGTGCAGCACAGACAGCAGCTAGACGGTCCTGGTCCTGGTAGGTTATCCGAAGCCGTGCTGACTGCAGTGCGTCCCACAGCTGCTCCAACATCACCATCCAGGTGGTCCCACAGATGCTCAATTGGGTTCAAGTCTGCTACGCTACTGACTGGAAAACAACAACAATCAAAACACCTCGACCCCACGCGCTCACTACTACGTGCTGTAGTACAGGCTGCTGCGAGTGCACATTGAGAGTGTCCGTAGTGTGTGCTAGCGCAGGCTAAAGCTAGCATAGCTGCCTAAACAACACACCTAAAGCTGAAACTGAGTGAACACACTGAACCAGGGGAAGAAACTCAGACACCACCTGCCTCGTCTACAGTCTACCTCCTTAGATTTAACTCCTAGACGAGGATCATCTTCACTCGTGTGGAGCTGGTCTGGATCTGAAAAGACTGACGTTGATCAGAAGACGACAGTTTACAGAGTTTATAAGAAAACAGTCGTTAAAGATCTACACAGCTAACCTGTTCCATCATCTCCAACAAACCATCACACAGAGTATGAGCAGTGTGAGGAGAGTATGAGGAGAGTATGAGGAGAGTATGAGGAGAGTATGAGGAGAGTATGAGGAGAGTATGAGGAGAGTATGAGGAGAACCTGTTCCATCATCTCCAACAAACCATCACACAGAGTATGAGCAGTGTGAGGAGAGTGTGAGGAGAGTGTGAGGAGAGTGTGAGGAGAGTATGAGGAGAACCTGTTTCATCATCTCCCAACAAACCACCTCACAGAGTGTGAGGAGAGTGTGAGGAGAACCTGTTTCATCATCTCCCAACAAACCACCTCACAGAGTGTGAGGAGAGTGTGAGGAGAGTGTGAGGAGAGTGTGAGGAGAGTGTGAGGAGAGTGTGAACCTAACCTGTTCCTTCATCTCCCAACAAACCACCACACAGAGTGTGAGGAGAGTGTGAGGAGAGTGTGAGGAGAGTGTGAGGAGAGTGTGAACCTAACCTGTTCCTTCATCTCCCAACAAACCACCACGCAGAGTGTGAGCAGAGTGTGAGCAGAGTGTGAGCAGAGTGTGAGCAGAGTGTGAGGAGTATAAACAGCTTCGGGAGTGCACTGTTTAAGACAGACCTAAACCAGCTAAAACACTTTCAGCCAACTTCAGCGGCGTCATTCATTAAAACAGAGCCTTTGCCCGATGACGCTGGGATTGGCTCCAGCGCCCCTATGACCCTGACTAGCGGAATAAAGATGATGATGATTAATGGATGGATATTAATAACCTTTAAGGAGTGCAAGGTAAAAAAATATCGTTTGTTATCGTCATCCACAAAATATTCACAGAAAGTATCCAGATATCAGTTTTTGTCAATATCGCGCAACACTAGTTCGGGGTAGGACTTGAAAGTCTGGGTCAGATCTTCCAGCCAGTGTGGGTCATTTCTAGTCGTGTGACGTGCTGTATTGTCTTGCTGGAAGATCCCATACGCCCCAGAGAAGACCATCACCATGTATGGTGTCTGAGATCTGCAAGGATGGATTCAGACCCAAATCAGTTGAGAGGGTCTTCCACATGGATGAGTGGGTCCAGAGAAAGTCATGAAAACAGACCACCTACGTGCTGCTGCTGTCCAAAGAAGGAGTAGTCGAGTTTATTTATATAGCGCTTTATACAACAATGTTGTCTCAAAGCAGCCTTACAGAAGTTTTAGAAACAGACAGCTACAACATATATATCCCTCAGCGAGCAAACCAGAGGCAACAGTGGCAAGAACACCTCCCTCAGACTGGAGGAAGAAACCTTGGGAGGAACCAGACTAACAAGGGGAGACCCGTCCTCCTCTGGTCAAACAGTATTTACAGTTTAATAAACTAAATACCGAAGAAAAGAGTCTCTGTTTGAAATCTGGATAGCAAAGCTTTAGAAGCTGCACAGGTAGAGGCAGTCTCTGACTGAGGCAGTCTCTGACTGAGGCAGTCTCTGACTGAGGCAGTCTCTGACCGAGGCAGTCTCTGACCGAGGCAGTCTCTGACCGAGGCAGTCTCTGACTGAGTCTTCATGTAAAGTGGGCGTGAGCTGAAACAGTCCCATCCTATCTCAATACTGGTGCATCTGGATGGTACAGTGATGTAACTGAGGGCGTAGCAGTAGACGCAGATGGACAGGAGTAGTAATATGACTGTGTGATGTGGGAGAGAGAGCATTAATACTTATTATTAATTAATTAATAAAGATGCTGCTCAGTGTTTTTGCTGAGATGCAGTGCAGTTTGAGATATCAGGAAAAGAAACAATGCAAGTGCTGAAGTCTGAAAGTCATTTAACCTTTAAGATTTGTTTTTTTTTTATTATTGTGAGTTTCTGCAAATTCTGTTTGTTTGTAATCCCGCAGGTTCCCCGGCAGCGAGCCCAGAGAGCAGCGATAACAGTGACACGCACCACAGTGGAGGAAGTGACATGGAGATGGACGAGCCAATCATGAGCAGCGGGAAACGAGGCCAGCAGAGGCTCTCTGACACCGAGGTAACGCTCAAGAACCACACACACCTGCGCTCACTTGAAATCTTTAAAGCTCAGTTAGTCTCAGTCTGAGATATTTAAGGCTGCGTCCCGTTCCTGTGCGCAGGAGTCGATGCAGGGCAGCTCGGACGAGACGGCGAACAGCGGCGAGGAGGGCAGCAGCGGGCCGGGCAGCAGCAGCGGCCGCAGCGAGGCCTCCAGCAACGAGGCCGAGTCCAGCCGGGCCAGCCAATCGGCCGGCAGCCCCGGCAGCGAGCTGCACTCGGACGACATGGCCGACAGCGAAGCCTTGAAGGAGGAAGAGGAGGAGGAAGACGAGGACGAGGACGACGAGGATGACGAAGAAGACGACGAAGAGGACCGGCCGGCCGCGACGTCCGAGAGCAGCCCGCGCAAAGAAGCGAGAGACTCCAGAGACGCTCTATCCTCAGAGCTCCGCAAGCGGAAGGCCGGGGAGCCTCTGGGAGAAGTCCAGGGCCCGCCGGAACGACCCGGGATGTCTGGACCGGTTGGATCCGGTTCTATCGGTGCTGGTCCCAGTCCTGGCCCCGGTCCGAGCCTTTCCAAAGCCAAAACCTTGCCCTTTTCCCCGGAAGTGGCCGCCGCCATTGTAACCTCGTCCTCTTCGTCCTCTTTGAGGATCCTAGACGCCTGCTCCTCTTCCTCGGCTTGTTTAGAAGGGTCGTCGGGGGAACGGATGGACCCCACTGCAATTCCTTCTCAATCCCAGGATCCCCAGCAGCAGCAGCAGGGGATGGGCCCAGACAGGGGTGGGCTATATGATGATTAAGTTATTCAGCAGTAATGGTTTTAAAAGTACACTGGCTACGTTTACATGCAGTCTGATAATCCATTAATAATCAGACTAACAGCTCAATGGGAATAGAATACGTTCATGTATTCTCCTTAATCCCAATAGACTAGTTCTATTGAGGTCATTCCCATTACAATTTCTATCCCATTATCCAAGGAGGTGGATAATCCCATAAATAATCTGTTTAATAGAAGAATAATAGTCGTGTGAACTCCTGTATCTGATTACATTCCCAATCAGAAAGTTTAAATACGTTCTGCGCATGTGCTGTACTGTCATAGAGGACGATTCAACATGGCGGGAGGTAGAAACTGGTCTTGAAGAGACAAAGTTTATGATTCAAACCTTAAAAGATTTATAAATAGTTAGCAGGATGGATGTCTGTAAAGCAATAACGAGCTGTTCAGACGAGTATATGAGTAAATGAACGACGGTGGGTTTACATGAACTGTAGAACAAATTAAAAACAGATGAAAGTTTCTTTCCCGTTTACTAAATCCTGGATGAAGTCACGGGAGATCGACTCCTTGCTAACACGGATGTAAACGGTGTTGCAGGACGTGATGTCTTCCTCTCGGCTCTTCTCTAATAAGTATGTGAAATATGTTTTTCTGAGTCTGCATCAGTTTAAAGCTATTAAAAACACAAGCGCTCTAACTGAAACCTCAGGTATCTCCTGCTGGTCGCACTCTGACTGACCTCGCCTGATGCTTGTTGTCATGGTAACGTTAATTTTGGCTCTGATTACTTGTAGTGTTGCATGTAAACGGAGATTTTCTTCAGGGTGTTGCGTAGAGTGAGCATATAAACACCTCAGTCTTAAACTAGAATCTAGAATTAATTTAATCGGATTGGAGAGAATCTCTACATGTAAACACAGCCAGTGTGAGCATCAGCACTTCAAGAACATTTAAAGACAATTATGATGTTATAGTAATACTTCTCATAATATTTCTCGTGTGGCCCACCCTTAGGTCCAGAGATGGGGTCCTCACATGGGGCACCGGTTTCCCAGGAGCCACCCTGCTTGCCCAGACCTACAGACTTCCTGTCTGAAGCTATGGGCAACGAGCTTTTCAACTGCAGACGCTTTATCAACCCCCAGCATCATCACCATCACCACCACCACCATCACCACCATGAAGGGTAAGGCCAGGGCGTGTCAGCCTGGTAATGGCAGCGTTTCTTTATAGATAGTCACATGACTGGAGGACGCCACAAAACTAGATTTATCGTAGGGCTGGGCGATAAAACGATAACGATACTTATCGCGAAATAACTTTCCTTATTACAACTATAAGACGTAATCGATAGAAATATTCATGTTTTGAGAGACAACATGAACAGCCAATAAGAATAGCACTGCCCCAAACCAGTCAGGTGGCTGAACTAGAGTTCCAGCCATTTAATGTTTGGTTGAAACACACAGCACAGAGTGTAGGCGTAGCAGCAGCTTAACCCACGTGCTAGTAATCTGGTTACTGCAGGCGTCACAGTCGAGCAGAGAGAATAAAATAAGAGAAAATAAAAGAAAACGTTAACGACAACTGAAAGAAACATGATACACGTGTTAATAATCTATAAATAATCTGCTGAGATAAGATAAACAGGTAAACAGGTCCTGCTGCTGTGTTGATGAAGCTCTACGGGATGTTTGATCTTCAAGGTCTCGTGTATAGCAGTTGTACTGTTGTGATCATCTCCACTGTGCAGAGCTGACAGAGCACCACACTGTTGTGTTTCTGTGTAAAACACTCCCACAACTCTAGATACACGCGAGTGATTGTTTATAACTGCAGCTCGCGCTCCGGATAAATCTATGCTTTCAGTAGACGCGACAATCTCTGCAACTTAATTTCTTAATCGTTAAAGATAAATATGTATATTGTAGGAGTTTGAGTGAGAACGCTGAGACAAAGTTGACTTTATAATCAAAAATCCCGAGTAGGAAACTTTATTTTCTACTGAAAACAGAATCAATAAACCAACTCCCTATTAGAGCAGACAGAGAGTCGACTCTCCGCTATGAGAGAACATAAACAGAGTCCTTTCTTCAACTTAGAGCCAGCAACAGCCTGCTTAACATAGTGTATCAAAAAAATTTTTTTTAATTAAATTGTGAACGCTGTTCATTTTATATTTTAAATATATATATATATGTATGTGTATGTGTATATATATGTATATATATATGTATATATGTGTGTGTGTGTGTATATGTGTATATATGTGTGTGTGTGTGTATATGTATATATATATGTGTATATATATGTATATGTACATATATATGTATATGTGTATATATGTATATGTATATATGTATATGTATATGTATATATGTATATATGTATATAATATATCAGAAAATAAGCAATTTTGATATCTTGATAACTTCTCACTTGAAGTAAAAGGCAGTAGTGATTTGATTTATATCATGATATATATCGATATCGATTGGTATTACAAAAATTATCGTGATAAGTTTTTTTTCCCATATCACCCAGCCCTAATTCTTTGGTGTGTTCAATACATTTTATTTCAAAAACTCATTTTACTCTAAACCACTCTGAATGGCTTTGGTTGCCTCTCAGTGACTGAATTAAGTGGAACTTTGGTGGAATTCCCCTTTAATCATGATCAAGATGCGGCCTGCATGTTTTGTTCTATTCCTAATGTTAGTAATATTAACAGTGGAGCTGTTGGAGTACAGGTGTTGATGTGTGGTTCTGTATAGACAGTACGTAAACAAGCTGACATGCCTGTGTTGTCCTCCTCCTCCTCGTCTTCTCTGTAGTCACATGGTTGAAGACATGCTGAGTGCGGACGACGTGAGCTGCAGCAGTTCTCAGGTCAGCGCGAAGTCGGAGAAGAACATGGCGGATTTTGACGGTGAAGAGTCCGGCTGCGAGGAGGAGCTAGTTCAGATCAACTCGCACGCTGAGCTCAGCTCACACCTGCAGCAGCATCTGCCCAACCTCGCCTCCATCTACCACGAGCACCTGGTGCAAGGTACGCTGACCTTCATACCCATCCTGAACACTAAACATGGAGCAGAACATGCTCTGGATGCGTTCAACCTACGGACACTGCTTCTGTACCTTAGTTAGTTACCTTAGTGGGGAACCCGAGGGCTGGGTTGAGTAGGAAAATCACCAAACTGTCTAGGAATCCGGCCCCCCAGGACTGGAGCTCCCCACCTGTGAACTTACTTGTTGGTTTGTAGCTGTGGTTGTAAAGTTGGAGTTGAAAATAGAAGCACTAGCTGTTTGTGTTTGCACACTGTTTGACCTCTGCATTTAACCCATCCGTGCAGTGAAACCCAAATGCCCAGTAGGGGGCAGTGAGCACACTTGCCCCGAGTGGTGGGAGGCCTTATACACAGTGCCCGGAGAGCAGTTGGGGACTTGGTGTCTTGCTCAAGGGCTTCAGTCTAGTCCTGTTTGTTTAGGGGATTGGACCAGTGGCCTTCTGGTCACAGAGCTGGTTCCCCCGCCTCCAGCCCCCGACTGTCTCTAATTGAATGGGCTTTGATCGTCTGTGGGAATCAAACCCGGGTCCTAGTAGCCGTCAGGCGGTGTGATACCCACTGCTCCATTGTTGAACTATACAAAATGTCTATACAGCATGATGTAACACTTTGGGTCTGGACTCACTCCAGAGCTGGTCTTTGATATCTAATTGCATAACATAAATATTTTGATGTTTTTTGAAAGAAAACAAGTCCAAAGAAAAACAAGTGCCTATAAAATTGCAGGGGAAACCAAAAACTGTCTTTACTTTAAATGTAACTCAATGTAAATGTTTTGGAGCATTTCTATTCCATTAGTCATGATATACATTATAGCTTTCCAATGAAAAATATATAGCTCCGTCTTTTTCTCTGCTCCAAAATAGCTTGGACAAAAGTCTGGTTCCATTGACTTACATTGAAAGTAAAGTATTTTTGTTGGTCTCTCCTGTAAAGTTGCATATATATATATATATATATATATATATATATATATATATATATATATATATATATATATATATATATATATATATATACACACATACATACATATATATTAGAGATGGACTGATCAGCGTTTTTGAGGCTGATTCCGATCACCTTTCAGCAAGATCGACCAATAGCTGATACCGATCAGGGGCGGGGCTATTAGACACAGCAGGGCTACATATTATTAGCACAAGCAAGTCATGAAACAAGGTGGAAACCATTTTTATGGAGCTCATATGAAACAGTATAGTATTTATAACTAAATTAGAAGTTGGTCTAAATTAGAAGTTGGTCTAAATTAGAAGTTGGTCTATGTGGGAGTAAACCGCTTGATAAGCTCCAGAAGAGCCACATCTGAAAAGTATCTCTACTAGGAACAGCAGAGCGTGGATCCAGGTGGAACATTAAGCAGCAGAATGAACGTCTTCTACAGCCGAGAAGAGCTGCTTATCTAGAACTATAAACTCAATCACTCTGGCTGTGGTTCTTTAGCTCTCTGGCTGTTTCTGCTGCTGTTCTGTTCGTACCGGTCAGATCTGGTTTGTACGGTTCTCTGGGCTGTGTGTGCTGGCTCTGTTTGCTGATACTCACTGTATTCAGCTGCGTGGTATCAGATTAGTGTGTTAAATGTCTTTGTCTTGGTTCCCGCGAGAGACGCTGATGTTACTAATGTTACAGATGTTATAAACTGTCCTGGATGAGTCACATACAGTAACAAACTGCCAGACGGACGATGTTTTCTTTCCACACATGCGGTGAACTTCGTAAACTGTTCTCGCGAGGCCGCCGCTTTAGTCAGTCTGACGAAAACGAAAGGGTGTGTATTTCCACCTAGTGGTTCAGATAGGAATTGCAGGGAGCTGGCCGGAGGGGGACCTGGATGAAACTCTAGCTGGAAATACAGAAATTAGGCTCATTTGTTTACTGCCATCGATCAGCTCTCGAGATCGGCCGATCACATATTTTGATTTAAAATTGGCCGATACCGATACATGGCCGATCGATCCTTCCATCTCTTATATATATATATATATTTCACGTATATATAAAACACGTTTTCTGTTTGTTTCCTGTCGTTTACTGTACAGCTATATTTGCTCTTTGTGTATGTTTCCCACCCACTGAATCACTCAGACTCGTTTAATAAACTGATATATGTACACCATCCGCAGGTCCTACGGTCCACAAGCACCAGTACTCGGGTCATGCAGTGACTGACATTAACCTGGACAACGTGTGTAAGAAAGGAAACACGCTGCTCTGGGACCTGGTGCAGGACGAGGACGCGGTGAGACCTTGTTTTTATAAGTTGTTTCCAAAGACCTTTTCAGTTTAATTCTTTTATCAATCATGCAGACGCAGATGGTGCAGTTTGGGAATATAGACCAGCAGGTCCAGATGATCTCATAAGTACTAGCGGTGTAAGAAAATATGGAAATATTGAATATGGGGATATTATGTTTGGTGATACTGTATTGATTCTCAAAAACACATAGATACACAGATTCCTGGCAGACAGTAAATATTTATATGCTGTGTTTAAATCTCTGACCACTAGATGTCAGTGTTATAATCCATTTTCAGCTCCACTCCAACATTAACAAGCAGTATAAGGGTGCAATGCTATTGTAAGCATTGATAAACCTGTTCATACAGTGGTGTGTTTTAATAGTAGGATTTGAAAAATCACAGTATATAATTTTGCTTGCAGTATCGCAATATATCATTTTATATATATATCATCGTGACCGCTCTATCACGATATGTATCGTATTGCCAGGTTATTGCCAATACACAACCCTAATAAGTACACACCTGGATAAAACCTGCTACACTTCTGGTGGTGAATTGGGCTGACTAACGAGTAGTGATGGGCTGATCCAGCGTTTTTCAGTTCCGATCCGATACCGATATATAACTGCCAATACCGATACCGATACAAATACCGATATTAGTTTATTATCATTGGTACTATGTTTAAGGTTACATAATGAGGCTAAACTAGACACAGCACTTAGAAGAGTACACACATGCATTTAATATAAATGCATTCCAAAGACATATACAAACACAATAGTTTTCTTTCATATCAAATATTTAAAACACAAAACTGAAATAAACATCTTATGTATCAAAAACCTTTCTAGTTTACTAAATACAACAACTGCATGATCTAAACAGTTCAAGTATTAAGAAAATTGTATCAGCAGCAGCAGCAACTTCAACAAGATTTCAAATAGTTGAAATAATGTGCAAAACTAAATAGAAATGAAATAAAAAATGGATCGGTAAGTGGATCGGCCGCATTCGCCCGATATCCGATACGTTACATTACATCAATATCGGCCCCGATACCAATATTGTATCGGATCGGTCCCATCTCTACTAACGAGTGTGCATTGTCTCTGATTGTCTCTCGCTCTCAGCTAACACTTGTCTAAATAACTCCACAGGTAGCTTGAGTTCTGAAGTTCATCTGAATCGAAGTGTGAAACTGTACAAAAACATAGACATGAAGGGTTTCTTTTAAGTGGTTTGCCTTATGCTAATACAGTAGCACACAAACATGCTAACGGTTAGCTTATTTGGAGTAGCTAACATTTAATGAACGTCTGACGCACGTCATTTCTGAAATAATGTTTATAAAATATTGATAATATACTTATGAACACTGTCACTCACAGACTTTGCTTCTAGCAAGCCACACAAAGTAAGATTGAGAAGGTCTGCAGTGGAGCTACCACATTTTCTCAGCTTCCTGGTATCTCTTCTACCGCTCCAGCAAAACGTACTGGTTCTAATCTAGACCTACTGACTAGTAGGTGATTTTGGACGCACACCTGGTCTAACGTGGTTTCAGCAACTGCATGGTCTTCTAGGCCTGCCTTCATGATCCGTCTGGTCAATTCGTCATCTCTTGGGTTTGGGGCCACTTCATTGGGGGGCTCCTGCTATAGATGATGACCTTCTCTGAACCATAGTCTTCTCGTAACCTCTGTAGACTTCAGGGTGCCCATCTGTCTAAACAAGCTTTAACACCAATACTATTTAGACACCATAGTATGTAGGAGATCTTCACTACACGCCCACGTTTATCCCAGAATGCTTCATGGTCTTTCCCAGACATCATCATTACTAGATCACAGCAGCCCCTGAGAGACTAACGTACACTCAGTTCTTCAGTTTAGATGTTTTGCCGGGCTTTGCTTAATCCTCTTGTTTTCCTCCTCCGGACCGCTCAGATCCACCTGTCGGAGGGTTTGATAAACGAGGCGGAGAAGCTGCTGTGTTCGCTCGTGTGCTGGTTCACTGATCGGCAGATCCGCATGCGCTTCATAGAGGGCTGCCTGGAAAACCTGGCACATCACCGGTGAGACTCATAACTCAGTTAATTAATAACTATATAATTTTAATGAACGTCTCGATCACCCGGCAGTGTTTACATACGCCATTAAACTCCACTCCAGCAGAACAAAGCAGCTGAGCAGGTGTGTCTTCACACTGACTGTTTTAATGAGTCGTGATGAAGGTTAATAACGACTATTAATAAATGAATACAGAGACCGCTGGGTGATGGAGATGATGATGAAAGTGATATAGTTTCAAATTGTATCCCATATCCTCCATACATTTTAATTATGACCCCCAAACATCTCTCTCTCTCACTGTCTTTCTCTCTCTCTCTTTCTTTTTCTTCCTCTTTCTCTCTGTCTCTCTCTCTCTTTTACTTTCTCGCTCTCTATCTCTCTCACTCTGTCTTTCTCTCTCTCTCTTTCTTTTTCTTCCTCTTTCTCTCACTCTCTTTTACTTTCTCTCTTTCTCTCTCTGTATCTCACTCTCTTTTACTTTCTCTCTTTCTCTCTCTCTCACTCTGTCTTTCTCTCTCTTTTTCTCTCTTTCCTCTCCTGTCTTTTTTTGTCTCTCTCCTCTCTCCTCTTTTTTGTCTCTCTCCTCTTTCTCTTTCTCCTCTTTCTTTGTCTCTCTTTCACTTTCTCTTTCTTTCTCATTTTCTTCCTCTTTTTCTTCCTCTTATTCTCATTTTGTCTCTTTCTATTTCTCTCTCTCTCTTTCTATTTCTCTTTCTATTTCTCTCTTTCTTTCTCTTTCTATTTCTCTCTTTTTTCTTTCTCTCCTTCTCTCTCTGTCTTTTTCTTTTTCTCTTTTTTCTCATTTTCTCTTTCTTTCTTTTTCTCTCTCTCTCTCTCTGGTTCTCAGGTCTGTGGTGGTGTCTCTGCGTTTGCTGCCGAAGCTCTTTGGAACCTTCCAGCAGTTTGGCTCCAGCTACGACACTCACTGGATCACAATGTAAGAGAGACCACCCCGCTGAGGTGTTGAAAGGGTCCGGGGCAACACTGTGTTGGATCCACTCATAGCAGCACAACACACACTAATATACCCCCAGTGTCTCTGCAGTGCTGGGAGTGATCCGCCTCCCTGATACACTACGGTCTGTAATTGTTTGAGAGAGGGAGAGAGACATAGTGAGACAGACAGGGACAGAGACAAAGAAAAACAGAGAGTAACAGAGAGAGAGGGACAGAGAGGCGCACAGAGAGGGAGAGTGACAGAGAGTGAGACAGACAGGGACAGAGACAAAGAAAAACAGAGAGGGACAGAGAGAGAGGCACACAGAGAGGCACACAGAGAGGCACACAGAGAGGCACACAGAGAGGCACACAGAGAGGCACACAGAGAGGCACACAGAGAGAGACAGACAGAGAGGGAGAGCGACAGACAGTGAGACAGACAGGGACAGAGACAAAGTAAAACAGAGGGACAGAGGCACACAGAGAGAGACAGAGAGGCACACAGAGAGGGAGAGAGACAGAGGGACAGACAGGGACAGAGACAAAGAAAAACAGAGAGGGACAGAGAGAGAGGCACACAGAGAGGCACACAGAGAGGCACACAGAGAGAGACAGACAGAGAGGGAGAGCGACAGACAGTGAGACAGACGGACAGAGACAAAGTAAAACAGAGGGACAGAGGCACACAGAGAGAGACAGAGAGGGAGAGAGACAGAGGGACAGACAGGGACAGAGACAAAGAAAAACAGAGAGCCAGACAGAGAGGGAGAGAGGCACAGACAGGGACAGAGACAAAGAAAAACAGAGAGGGAGAGAGACAGAGAGGCACAGACAGGGACAGAGACAGAAAAACAGAGAGGGACAGAGGCACACAGAGACAGAGAGAGAGACAGACAGAGAGGGAGACAGAGAGAGAGAGACAGAGAGGCACGCAGAGGGAGACAGACAGGGAGGGACAGAGACTTTTTTTTCTGTCTTGTATATATTCAGGGAGGCTTGTTATTCTTGGCTTATTTATATAAACATTCTCTTATATATAACTCAAAACTGTATATGTGTATTTAGTATTTGTGTATATCTGGTATTTCTGCCTCACGTTAATAACTGAGTCATATTAAAACTAGAAGAGACGTCCTCCTCTCCCAGGTTCCTCAGTTCCTCAGCCCTCACGCCAGGGTTAGTTAAACCAGTCCTCCCAGCACAGGACTAGAAACTGACCCAGCACAGCCGCTCTAACTGCTAGCCCCCGCACACTCAGTGGTAGAACAGTGGTATCAGTGGCGGTGGTCTTGATGATGACTAGGGTGATGGTTGTGTGTGTCCAGGTGGGCTGAGAAGGAGCTGCACATGATGAAGCTGTTCTTCGAGGATCTCCTGCACTACATCCAGGAGGTGCGGGAGCAGAGGCACAAGTTTGCTCTGTGAGTACGAGGCAGCAGTCTGAGGCGTGTGAGTCTGGTGATGGTTGTCTGTGTGGGGTAGAAACAGGCTGTGAGGGTGGGGTGTATTGATCTGCTGGGTATTGATCTGCTGGGTATTGATCTGCTGGGTATTGATCAGGAGGAGACTGATATGTTTATGTGCTGCAGGTACAGCCACAGTGCGGAGGTTCAGGTGCGACTGCAGTTCCTCACCTGTGTGTTCTCCACACTGGGCTCCCCAGATCACTTCAGTAAGTCTCTCTCTCTCTCTCTCTCTCTCTCTCTGTCTCTCTCTCTGTCTCTTTCTGTCTTTTTCTGTCTTTGTCTCTCTCTCTCTCTCTCTGTCTTTCTTTCTGTCTCTCTTTCTCTCTCTGTCTCTGTCTCTCTCTCTCTCTGTCTCTCTCTGTCTTTCTGTCTCTCTCTGTCTCTTTCTGTCTGTCTCTCTCTCTGTCTCTGTCTATCTCTGTCTTTGTCTCTCTCTCTCTCTCTCTCTCTCTCTCTCTCTCTCTCTCTCTCTCTCTCTCTGTCTCTCTATCTCTGTCTCTCTCTCCCGGTCTCTCTCTCTGTCTGTCTCTCTCTCTCTTGTCTCTCTCTGTCTTTCTGTCTCTCTTTCTCTCTCTGTCTCTCTCTGTCTGTCTCTGTCTCTCTCTCTCTCTGTCTCTCTCTCCCGGTCTCTCTCTCTGTCTCTCTCTCTCTTGTCTCTCTCTCTCTCTCTCTCTCTGTGTCTGTCTCTCATTGTTTTTCTCTGTCTCTCTCTCTCATTCTGTTTCTCTCTCTCTGTCTCTCCATCTTATTTTGTCTCTCTCTCTCTCTCTCTCTCTCTCTCTCTCTCTCTCTGTCTGTCTCTCATTGTTTTTCTCTGTCTCTCTCTCTCATTCTGTTTCTCTCTCTCTGTCTCTCCATCTTATTTTGTCTCTCTCTCTCTCTCTCTGTCTCTCTCTCTCTCTCGTTTTATTCTATACTTGCTGATAAGAAGATTCAGACTCTGTAATCGTGGCTGTATGTGTCTGCAGGGTTGAGTCTGGAGCAGGTGGACATCCTGTGGCACTGTCTGGTGGAGGACTCGGAGTGTTATGACGATGCTCTGCACTGGTTTCTGAATCAGGTGCGCAGTAAAGATCAGCACGCTATGGGCATGGAGACCTACAAACACCTGTTCCTCGAAAAGGTGAGAGCGCTCATGCACACGTCAGCCCGTATATCAGTTCAGTCTCAGTGAGTCAGCAGCTCGAGTACAAACTTCCACACACCTCCAAATGAGCAACTGGGTGTACAATTAAGGAGCGGAGACAAACAAAGCCCTGGTCTTCTCCACGTGTACAGAAAGTTCAGTAGTCTCCATTTGTAGATAAATGGGCTACAAGTTAAGACCACCTTTATTCTTTTTGTTCCTTAAAGAAAAGGTCACCGTTTCCATTCGATGCAGGTAATTAAGAGCCAACTGCCAAGAGTACCTTCACATGACGAAGTTTTATCATTCTGTGTCCTGAACCACAGTGTTGATGCCTTTACAGAATGATGACTGTTAACTACAGACTCTTCCAGTGTTAGCTATTTTAGCCTTGTAGCCCCAGTGCTAGCAAAATTTGAGTTTCGGATGATCTGTTACAGGCGAGCTGAGTGGAAAACTGTGCATATCTTCTAGTAAAAGCGTTTAGTCCAATAGTAATGAAGTATTGAGTTTGGTCTGAGTACCATATTTGAATGCTGTTCAGCTGTATGTGTTTTAACAGTTCATTTTAATCTGCTGATATATCAGATTATTCATTTCTTTCTTTCTTTCTTTGTCCTTCTTTCTTTCTATCCCACACCTTTCCTGTAGATGCCCCAGTTGAAGCCTGAAACAATCAGTATGACTGGGCTGAATCTCTTTCAGCATCTCTGTAATTTGGCCCGACTGGCCACCAGCGCTTACGACAGCAACTCCAACTGCGAGGTACGCTGCTAGCGCTCTGCTTTTATTGTGGGTGACTGTCGCAGAGTGAGGAGGAGTAGGAGTCTGTACTGGAGCCCAGCTCAGTCTGGGATTTACAGATATCTGTATGAACACTGCAGTGAATCATTTACACTGCAGTATCATTTATTGTGTATATAAAATGAATAAATAGCTTTATTATTGTGTCCCTGGACATATTGCTCATGTATATATTTAAATTTGTATGTACACTACCAGATAAACGTTTTAGATACACTACCAGATAAACGTTTTAGTACACTACCAGTCAAACGTTTTAGATACACTACCAGTCAAACGTTTTGATACACTACCAGATAAACGTTTTAGTACACTACCAGACAAACGTTTTAGATACACTACCAGTCAAACGTTTTAGATACACTACCAGATAAACGTTTTAGTACACTACCAGACAAACGTTTTAGATACACCACCAGATAAACGTTTTAGTACACTACCAGACAAACGTTTTAGATACACTACCAGACAAACGTTTTAGATACACTACCAGATAAACGTTTTAGTACACTACCAGACAAACGTTTTAGATACACTACCAGTCAAACGTTTTAGATACACTACCAGACAAACGTTTTAGTACACTACCAGACAAACGTTTTAGATACACCACCAGACAAACGTTTTAGATACACTACCAGACAAACGTTTTAGATACACTACCAGACAAACGTTTTAGTACACTACCAGACAAACGTTTTAGATACACTACCAGTCAAACGTTTTAGATACACTACCAGACAAACGTTTTAGTACACTACCAGACAAACGTTTTAGATACACTACCAGACAAACGTTTTAGATACACTACCAGACAAACGTTTTAGATACACTACCAGACAAACGTTTTAGATACACTACCAGTCAAACGTTTAGATACACTACCAGTCAAACGTTTTAGTACACTACCAGACAAACGTTTTAGATACACTACCAGTCAAACGTTTTAGATACACTACCAGATAAACGTTTTAGTACACTACCAGCCAAACGTTTTAGATACACTACCAGACAAACGTTTTAGATACACTACCAGACAAACGTTTTAGTACACTACCAGTCAAACGTTTTAGATACACTACCAGACAAACGTTTTAGATACACTACCAGTCAAACGTTTTAGATACACTACCAGTCAAACGTTTTAGATACACTACCAGACAAACGTTTTAGATACACTACCAGTCAAACGTTTTAGTACACTACCAGACAAACGTTTTAGATACACTACCAGTCAAACGTTTTAGATACACTACCAGATAAACGTTTTAGTACACTACCAGCCAAACGTTTTAGTACACTACCAGACAAACGTTTTAGATACACTACCAGTCAAACGTTTTAGTACACTACCAGACAAACGTTTTAGATACACTACCAGTCAAATGTTTTAGATACACTACCAGATAAACGTTTTAGATACACTACCAGCCAAACGTTTTAGATACACTACCAGTCAAACGATTTAGATACACTACCAGACAAACGTTTTAGACTCACTACCAGACAAACGTTTTAGATACACTACCAGACAAACGTTTTAGATACACTACCAGATAAACGTTTTAGTACACTACCAGACAAACGTTTTAGATACACTACCAGACAAACGTTTTAGATACACTACCAGACAAACGTTTTAGATACACTACCAGACAAACGTTTTAGTACACTACCAGACAAACGTTTTAGATACACTACCAGATAAACGTTTTAGTACACTACCAGACAAACGTTTTAGATACACTACCAGACAAACGTTTTAGATACACTACCAGACAAACGATTTAGATACACTACCAGACAAACGATTTAGATACACTACCAGTCAAACGTTTTAGATACACCACCAGTCAAACGTTTTAGATACACTACCAGACAAACGTTTTAGATACACTACCAGACAAACGATTTAGATACACTACCAGACAAACGTTTTAGATACACTACCAGTCAAACGTTTTAGATACACTACCAGACAAACGTTTTAGATACACTACCAGTCAAACGTTTTAGATACACTACCAGTCAAACGTTTTAGATTCACTACCAGACAAACGTTTTAGATACACTACCAGTCAAACGTTTTAGATACACTACCAGACAAACGATTTAGATACACTACCAGTCAAACGTTTTAGATACACTACCAGTCAAACGTTTTAGATACACTACCAGTCAAACGTTTTAGATACACTACCAGTCAAACGTTTTAGATACACTACCAGATAAACGTTTTAGTACACTACCAGACAAACGTTTTAGATACACTACCAGACAAACGATTTAGATACACTACCAGACAAACGCTTTAGATACACTACCAGTCAAATGTTTTAGTACACTACCAGTCAAACGTTTTAGATACACTACCAGATAAACGTTTTAGTACACTACCAGTCAAACGTTTTAGATACACTACCAGACAAACGTTTTAGATACACTACCAGTCAAACGTTTTAGTACACTACCAGTCAAACGTTTTAGATACACTACCAGACAAACGTTTTAGATACACTACCAGACAAACGATTTAGATACACTACCAGACAAACGATTTAGATACACTACCAGACAAACGATTTAGATACACTACCAGTCAAACGTTTTAGATACACTACCAGTCAAACGTTTTAGATACACTACCAGTCAAACGTTTTAGATACACTACCAGTCAAACGTTTTAGATACACTACCAGATAAACGTTTTAGTACACTACCAGACAAACGTTTTAGATACACTACCAGACAAACGATTTAGATACACTACCAGACAAACGCTTTAGATACACTACCAGTCAAACGTTTTAGATACACTACCAGTCAAATGTTTTAGTACACTACCAGTCAAACGTTTTAGATACACTACCAGTCAAACGTTTTAGATACACTACCAGTCAAACGTTTTAGATACACTACCAGATAAACGTTTTAGTACACTACCAGACAAACGTTTTAGATACACTACCAGACAAACGTTTTAGATACACACTACCAGACAAACGATTTAGATACACTACCAGACAAACGATTTAGATACACTACCAGTCAAACGTTTTAGTACACTACCAGACAAACGTTTTAGATACACTACCAGTCAAACGTTTTAGTACACTACCAGTCAAACGTTTTAGATACACTACCAGACAAACGTTTTAGATACACTACCAGACAAACGTTTTAGATACACTACCAGTCAAACGTTTTAGTACACTACCAGTCAAACGTTTTAGTACACTACCAGTCAAACGTTTTAGATACACTACCAGACAAACGTTTTAGATACACTACCAGACAAACGTTTTAGATACACTACCAGTCAAACGTTTTAGTACACTACCAGACAAACGTTTTAGATACACTACCAGTCAAACGTTTTAGATACACTACCAGACAAACGTTTTAGTACACTACCAGTCAGGTAGTGTACAGGTTGTCTGGTATTATACTAAATTGTCTGGCTGGTGGTGTATATTAATTGGTGTATGTGTTTTCCTTTTGTCTTTCATCCAAATATGTTGACTTCTATCCCACATCACTATGAACCAGTTAGCCAATAGTATAATAATTTCAATCTCTCTCTCTCTCTCTCTCTCTCTCTCTCTCTCTCTCTCTCTCTCTCTCTAGTTGTGTGGTATGGATCAGTTGTGGGGAATCGCTCTCAGAGCTCAGTCTGCAGACATCAGTCGAGCGGCCATTCAGTACATCAACTCCTACTACATCAACGGTCAGTCACATCAGCACCAACACCTCAGTACTGTCAGGACTGATATACTGAACAGGTAGTTTACACTAATCCAGCAGTGTGATGTGGTTTGATCACCATTTCCAAACCTGTCCTGAGGAAGAGAGGACTGTCCCTGCTCTGCGTCCACGTTTGTGCACGTTCTTCAAAACTGAGCAGTACCACTGCAGATCATGGGGGCCTTGTAGCCAGTAGCTCTTGGGGGCAGTCGTGGGCTGGAGATTAGTAAACACGTTTTGTGACCAGAAGGTTGTCGGTTCAATCCACCCGCCCACTGCTCCGGGCAAGTGTGCTCACTGCCCCCTAGTGTGTTTGTTCACTAGTGAGTGTTTCAGTGCACGGATGGGATAAGTGCGGAGGTCAAATTCTACAGTGGTGGTGATGATTATAAATAAATAAATAAAAATCTTGAGACGTCATGTTAGTTTCTCTCGTTGGCCGTAAAGGTTTTAATGGCCTTGCCGTGCTGCCTTGTTTATCGTTTTCGTAGTTGGGTACGTTGATGACCTCCATGTTATGTTATCAGATACCTTTCGACTCTAGACTGCCCTCTAGTGGATAAAGTGCTAAACATGGGCACATGGATTGTTAAAGCAGATGTATTTATATTTGTACATAAAGGAGCTTAGTTAGAAGTATTGGTACTAAAACATGTACTCAAGTAAACATATGTTCACAGAGACCGGAGTATCAGATCAAATGAACTGTTAAAGTACTGAGTGGCTACAGAAGCGTTAAGCAGCACTGGAGCCGAAGCTTGTTATATCGTCGCTGTCCAATTAAAAACCATCGATTTTAAGTTTTCTACATCATTTGAACACACCAATGGCTGTTTACATTGTGTGACAATTTTTTAAAGAATGGACCAATAGAAGTTCTCCAAAATAGCTTGGAAAGGTTCTGGTTCCATTGACTTACACTGAAAGTAACGTAAGTTTTCGGCCTCTCCTGTAAAGTTACTGTTTGGAGATCCTTGTTTCTCATTGGACGACAACGATCTCTGTTTTTGGAATTTTCTTTTGGTGTAAAATAAAGCGCTAGTGCTCTGAAGTAGATAAGTAGAATCCTTTATGTACTAATATGTGTCAGACATCAGACACCTTCAGGTCTCAGCTCTCGTTTATCAGCCCAGAAGAACTGTTTCAAACGGCTTCAGGTGATGATAGAAGAAGAAGAAAGTGACCAGCCAGTGTGTCCACAGGGTGTGTACAGTGTGTTGATGGCTCGTGTGCTGTTTCAGGTAAGACTGGTCTGGAGAAAGAGCAGGAGTTCATCAGCAAATGCATGGAGAGTCTAATGATGGCGTCGGCCAACCTGGAGAAGGACCCTCACTCCAGCCTGACCATCATCGAGAGGGGTCTGCTCATGCTCAAAACACACCTGGAGGCCTTCAGGCGCAGGTACGCGACCTGCGTGTCTCTGATCAGCGCCGGGTTTCTGATCCAGCTGCTGTTTTCCTTTTAAACCCTGCTTTAAATCTGGGTTAGTTATTACTCAAGCTTATATACGGGCTGGATATACGGACTGACCGGCTGGAACAGGTTCCCACTGGTTTTAAATCTAGAGTCGTGTTCCAGCTGATAAGAAGACCAGCCTCTCTACATGACTGTCTCTGGTTTTCTCCCCGTGTCCTCACCAGGTTTGCGTACCACCTGCGTCAGTGGCAGATTGAGGGGGCTGGAATCAGCAGCCATCTGAAAGCCCTGAGTGATAAGCAGTCTCTGCCTCTGCGCATCGTCTGCCAGCCCGCCGGCCTGCCTGACAAGGTGAAGTTCTGCTGCAGGGCTTTCAGTGGAACAGGACTGGACTCTGATTATTCTTAGACTGTGATAGTGACTAATGTACCTCCACCGCTCTGTGTGTGTGTGTGTGTGTGTGTGTGTGTGTCTGTGTGTGTGTGTTGGTTTGTGTATGTGTTCAGATGACGATAGAGATGTACCCCAGTGATCAGGTGGCTGATCTGAGAGCAGAAGTGACTCACTGGTATGAGAACCTGCAGAAAGACCAGATCAGCCAGCAGGCTCAACTTCAGGAGTTCAATCAGAACACACGGCAGCAGGAGTTTCCAGGTACACAGATCTAATCCACATACAACTAGCAACTAATTGCCTGCTCACATGAAACTAACTATATATATATATATATATATATATATATATATATATATATATATATATATATATATATATATATATATATATATATATATTAGGCGTGTTTAAAAAATCGATTGTTCGATGCAAATCGATCTCCATTTGAATAATCCGATATCGATTCATATAAACCCAAGATCGACCTTTAACATTAGCATTAGCACAACGAGATCTGGCTGGGACGCACATCAGTTAAGCATGGCAGAACCTGAAAGCAGATGTCTGGCTACATTTTGGATTCAGAAACCATGACGGTATATAAACATATGAG
>CM038722.1:30834796-30842296 GCA_021613375.1 Megaleporinus macrocephalus
CTGAGCAGAATTTCACATCAAATACAATCAAATCAAAGTTTATTTGTCACATATAAAGTCAAACACAGTGCAACTAGCATTGAAATGCTGTGATGACTGCTGGCTCACATGAAGGAATGAAAGAGTATAGAGTATCTGAAATATTATTAATAAAAATAAATAATAAATAAAAATGGAAATAAATACAAATAATAAGTACATAATACCACTTTCTATTATTATTATTAGTACGTAAAGTAATAAACTTTCTATTTCTATATGCTCTACTAAATTTCTATTTACACTATTTCTGTCACATTTTCTGGTTTCTGTTTTGTTCTAACATGTTTGTTTATTTATTGAAAACTAAATACGACTGTGTTTTATCCCTGGTCCAAAACTAAGAAAGCATACATTCACTAAACGTGTCTGTTGATATTTGTGGTCGAAGTTTTTCCATCAAACTATTTAGAATCTATTTTGAGAAGAAGATTAGTTTTAGTTCTGACTGTACAGGACATATAGAAAACCTCAGTAAGCTTTAATAAATGCTTTCCTTTGCCTCGTGTAGAGCGTCCGCTGTGAGGACCTGCACCTGCATGCGGAGAACCTGTCCCGGCGTGTCTGGGAGCTGCTCATGCTCCTGCCTACATGTCCCAACATGCTCCAGGCCTTCCAGAACATCTCCGACGACACGGTGAGCCGTGTGACCCGAGCGGCCCAGTTTTAGTTTAGTTTAGTCTTTAAAAGCAGCTGCAGATTAAAGATATGATTTTGTTCAGAGAGCAGATTCCACACTGAACGAGCTGAGAGTTTATAATTTAGTTTGGAGTTTAGAGTGGAGTGGTTTGAAATGTCAGGAGTAAATGTCTGAATCACTTCCAGCTGAGCTGTGTGGGTTTGTTTCAGGGCTCTGATGGTCTTTGCTGGAAGGACCTGTTGAGAATAAAGTCTCCTCATAAGCTGCTCTACGCTCTGGAGATCATAGAAGCTCTCGGAAAACCGAACCGCAGAATTCACAGAGAGTCTACGGTAAACACACAAACACAAAAAAGTAGTGGGTGTGTATGTATGTGCATGTGTTTATATATATATATATATATATATATATATATATATATATATATATATATATATATATATATATATATATATATATATATATATATATATATATAGATATATAGATAGATAGATAGATAGATAGATATTATATAGATGGATATATAGATTTGTGTTTGTTGAATTTCCACATTATTTAAAAAATGAATGTGTGAATTTCATGGTGAATGGACGAATAGAAATGCTCCAAAATAACTTTTTCATAACAAAATGTTTCTTCTATTGATGTAGATTGAAAGTAAAGACAGTTTTTGTTATGTTCTGTGAAGTTTCTGTGTTGTGACGTTTGCTGTGTTTGTTTCAGGGCAGTTACAGTGACCTGTATCCAGACTCGGACGACTCCAGCGAGGACCAGATCGAGAACAGCAAAAACACTTGGAGCTGCAAGGTGCTGCATCTGTTATTATTGTTATTATTGTTATTATTATTATTATCTTTATTATTATTATTGCTATCATTACTATTACTGAATATGGTGTGTATGTTGAGGAATGTTAGCGAGAGCTCTGCTTCTCACTCTAATCTCTACTGAGAAGATCAGCTGTGCTGAGTCTATAGCTGCTGTTGGTTTTTGTGTATAATGCTGAGGGTCCTTTGTTGATGGTGTTGATGCTGAGGGTCCTTTGTTGATGGTGTTGATGCTGAGGGTCCTGTGTTGATGGTATTGATGCTGAGGGTCCTGTGTTGATGGTGTTGATGCTGAGGGTCCTGTGTTGATGGTGTTGATGCTGAGGGTCCTGTGTTGATGGTATTGATGCTGAGGGTCCTGTGTTGATGGTGTTGATGCTGAGGGTCCTGTGTTGATGGTATTGATGCTGAGGGTCCTGTGTTGATGGTGTTGATGCTGAGGGTCCTGTGTTGATGGTGTTGATGCTGAGGGTCCTGTGTTGATGGTATTGATGCTGAGGGTCCTGTGTTGATGGTGTTGATGCTGAGGGTCCTGTGTTGATGGTATTGATGCTGAGGGTCCTGTGTTGATGGTATTTATGCTGAGGGTCCTGTGTTGATGGTGTTGATGCTGAGGGTCCTGTGTTGATGGTATTGATGCTGAGGGTCCTGTGTTGATGGTATTGATGCTGAGGGTCCTGTGTTGATGGTATTGATGCTGAGGGTCCTGTGTTGATGGTGTTGATGCTGAGGGTCCTGTGTTGATGGTATTGATGCTGAGGGTCCTGTGTTGATGGTATTGATGCTGAGGGTCCTGTGTTGATGGTATTGATGCTGAGGGTCCTGTGTTGATGGTGTTGATGCTGAGGGTCCTGTGTTGATGGTATTGATGCTGAGGGTCCTGTGTTGATGGTGTTGATGCTGAGGGTCCTGTGTTGATGGTGTTGATGCTGAGGGTCCTGTGTTGATGGTATTGATGCTGAGGGTCCTGTGTTGATGGTATTGATGCTGAGGGTCCTGTGTTGATGGTATTGATGCTGAGGGTCCTGTGTTGATGGTATTGATGCTGAGGGTCCTGTGTTGATGGTATTGATGCTGAGGGTCCTGTGTTGATGGTGTTGATGCTGAGGGTCCTGTGTTGATGGTGTTGATGCTGAGGGTCCTGTGTTGATGGTGTTGATGCTGAGGGTCCTGTGTTGATGGTGTTGATGCTGAGGGTCCTGTGTTGATGGTGTTGATGCTGAGGGTCCTGTGTTGATGGTGTTGATGCTGAGGGTCCTGTGTTGATGGTGTTGATGCTGAGAGGTGTTAATCAGGATTATTATTCGAGCTGGTGTCTGTAAGGTCTGAAGTTCAGAGCCTCTATGATCAGACAGCAGTGCTGTAGATCTGATTAAAGAGGGGCTTTTCTGCTCTGTGTAGTTTGTGGCCTCCGGTGGTCTTCAGCTGCTACTGGAGATCTTTAACTCGGCTATTCTGGAACCCAAAGAGCACGAGTCCTGGACCGTGGTGAGTCTTCCTGCCGTCCACTTCCTTTTTCATTTCAATGTTTCTGAATCTGTAAGAAGTTTATCAGAATTTTTTATTAACTGTCTCTCTCTTTCTCTGTCTTTCTCTCTCTTTCTCTGTCTCTCTCTTTCTCTGTCTCTCTCTCTCTCTCTGTCTCTCTCTCTCTCTCTGTCCCTCTCTCTCTGTCTCTCTCTCTCTCTCTCTCTGTCTCTCTCTCTCTCTCTCTCTCTTTCTGTCTGTCTCTCTCTCGTTCTTTCTTTTTTCTTTCTCGTTCTTTCTTTTTCTTTCTCTCTCTTTTCTCTCCTCTCTTTTTTCTCCCTTTTTTTCTTGCTCTCTCTCTCTCTCTCTCTCTCTGTCTCTCTCTCTCTCTCTCTCTCTCTCTCTCTCTCTCTCTCTCTCTCTCTCTCTCTCTCTGTGTATGTGTTCTAGTGGTTGTTGGACTGTTTGGCGTGTCTGCTGAAGCTGATTTGTCAGTTTGCGGTGGATCCGGCTGACTTGGATCTGGCGTATCACGACGTCTTCGCCTGGTCCGGTCTGACGGACACACAGCGGAAGAGGGCGTGGCCCGGTAAATCCCGCAAAGGAGCAGGGGATCACGGGAAGGGTCTGCACATACCCCGGCTCACTGAGGTACGACAGCCCTTCCAGACATGGGCTCAGTAATGTTCACCAAGCAGCTGTTCTAGGATCAGCTTACACTCATTTAACAAGATCAGACCAAAAAATCCAATCTTTATACAAATAACATTTGTTGAACACTTTTTAAATAATTTATTATTAATACTTTATCTGTTTTAATACTGTGTTAGCTCGGTAGTAGCCTTTGATGTGTATTCAGTGTCTAATTTAGTATTTAAACAGTCAGTTGCATCAAAATGTGTATAAGAATTGCAGTTGAGTCCAATAAAATCTTTGTAAGTTTAGGTTTTTATTTATGGTCTAAGAGCTGTAAGGCTAAGGAATGCACGTCTGTGTGTTTCAGGTGTTCCTCAGTCTCGTCCAAGGCACCAACCTCATCCAGCGGCTCATCAACGTGGCCTACACCTACGACAATCTGGCGCACAGGTAACCATAGACACGCTCATATATCGCCGCTGTCCAATAAAAACAAGATGGCGACTCCAAAATGCCAACTTGACAGAAGAGGCCAAAAACTAACTTCACTTTCAGTGTAAGTCAGTGGAACCCGAGCTATTTTGAAGCCTTGTTATTGGTCCATTCATCACAATGATGTAGAAGAATAGAGATCAACAGAAATGAAGATGCATGTATTTCATTGGACAGCGACGATATACAGAGAAACAGAGAAACACCAACAATGACTTACTAACCTGTTAACATTAATATCATGCTGTGTTTCTCTCAGAGTATTGAAGGCGCAGTCAGATCATCGATCCCGCCATGAAGGTAAGAACTGGCTCACCCAATACTGGCCCTTTCTGACCGTCTCCATTGGTCAGCGCATGATACGTTGATGATGTTAAGAAATCCGCTGGTTTATATGTTATTCGTCAAATAAATTTTGTATTTATTCGTTCAAGCTTGCTATGTTAGATTTTTTGACACATCATGCCTCTTAACCGAAATCCAATACTTTGAATGTGGAATTGTATACGCCAGTCAGCCCTAACGTTAAAACCAGCTCCTTGTTTCTACACTCACTGTCTGTTGGGTCCATGTACACTACAGTGGGTGACTGTTCTCAGGAGATTAAAACTCCAGCAGCACTGCTGTGTCTGATCCACTCACACCATTTACATTATCCAGAGGGACTTACAGACAAGTTTAAGTCTAAACTACTCTTGAGCTCAAACACTACCTAAAAAGAAGGTTAGATAGAGTATAAGTGCAACACCTAGCAAGACAGGAGGAACACCTACAGAGAAGAGAATAACAACTACATACAGTATAAGAGCAATACTCGGTCAGAGTTCCTAGAAGATCAACTGCAATTATGGTTTATACCAATACTTCAGTAGATCAGTGCTTATAAGTGCTTCACAAAGAGACGGTGGTCTTCAGTCTGTGTTTGGAGACCATGAGAGAGTTCGCTGTTCAGACAGCCCAGCACAACACGCACTGAATGACCCAAAATACCTGCTCTGTGGGGGTCCTGACCATTGAAGAACAGGGAAATAAAGTATACAGAGAATCAGATGAACTACAGTCTGTAAGTGTAGAACTACTACATGGTCAGTGGAAGATTAGTGTAAATACAAGGAGATGGTTTTGATGGTTGGGTTGATTGCTGTATGTTTGAGTATCTGTAGGCTTGTTAGGTTGGGAAGATGCTTAAAGTCCTGGTATTAGTACCAGAAACAGGAAAGAATTTGGTATCTGTTCCTCCCTAGCTCCCAGAAAACATCACTGAGGTCAATATACAATATAGAAATACAGTGAAACTCTTACACAACAGCAGTGTGATCCCACCAGTGTAAAGTGAAATGCTGAGGAGCAACAGGGTGAAAGAGTTTGCACGTACTGTTCATACTAAGATATTGAACATACTGCAGCGGATATTGTGCTATATTGTTCAGTGCATTGTGTTTATTAGTTTAGTCCATTTTAAAGATAAACTTGATCATACTTCTCGTATTTGTCTCGGTTAGTGACGCACTACTCCATGTGGCTGTTGGTGAGTTGGGCTCATTGCTGCTCCATGGTGAAGTCCAGCCTGGCCGACAGCGACCATCTCCACGACTGGCTGAAAAAGCTCACGCTGCTGATTCCTGAGGTACGGTAGAGAGAAGAAACTGTAACAGTCTAGTGTTTATTTAAAGCTGCACTGAGTGTTTTTTATTTTAATCAAGGTGTTTTTTAAGGATCACGTCGTGCGTCTTTGTGTTAATACCTCATACACAGACTCAGGAAGAAGGTCTGGCTCAAAGGCTCAGACTTACACAGGGCAGGTTCAGCACCTGTTTTCATTTTTCTTTGTTTTTGTAGTTTTAGATTGTTATGCACAAGCTGTTAGATTGAAATTCATTTGGTTTTCAATTGTTTTTTTCTCGTTGTTTAATGCTGTGTTGGTTTTTTTTGTCTGTGCTGATCTGAAATCAGTAATTCATAGTAGGGGTGTGTCATATCGTATCGTAAACAATAATATCGCCAACATTTTTTAATATGGTGAACGATATTATACCCTGAAATATCGAGCCATATCACCCGTCCCTAATTATCACACCAGAGTACTACTTCTACTGTTTTTAGAAAAAGATAAATTCACACTTTTCTCATTTCTAATTATATATATACTAGAGACAGAGTTTATCTGTCCATTATCATTCACCTTACTTCAGTCCTGGATATATTGAGATATTTGGAGTGTATTATTTAGTATCGTAGATCATTGACCTTTGTTAAATCTGATGAAAATTCTTGTATTTTTTAATATCTCAGTTAGGGGCGTGCCATATCATGTCATATGCAATAAACACTGAATTTAAAAAAAAATTCATTTTGTTGCAGTTGTGTATTCTTGAAATATTTTTTTAATTCAGTGTTTAGTCATATCACCAAGAGTATCGTTATCACAAAAATATCAAGCAATATCGTGATGTTAGTGTAGGGCCATATCGCCCACCCCTACTTCGTAGCGAGTTTTTATACAGTACTTTGGTCTCTCTCTCACACTTCCTCTCTGTCTCTCTCTGTGTTTTCTAGACTGCAGTGCGTCATGAGGCGTGTAACGGGCTGTATAAGTTGTCTCTGTCGGGGTTGGAGGGAGGAGAGTCTATTAACAGGTCCTTTCTGCTGCTTGCTGCTTCAACGCTACTCAAGTTTCTCCCAGATGCTCAGGCTCTGAAACCACTCAGAGTGAGTATAAGAACCATTCTACTGACTTACACTGCAGCCACACGTGTGTATATGTGTATATATATATATATATATATATATATATATATATATATATATATATATAACAAGTCTTGAGTAACGTCAGTTTTATTGTGTAATATTTTTAATTATTGATAGTCTTTCTTATTTAAACATTGATATTATATACATTTATATTACATTAAATTTTATTACATTCTATTAAAACTTCCTCCTACATGCTTAAATATGGTGTTTCTCTGCTAATTTTCATGTGTAATATGTTTAACATTGAAAAAAATAGCATAAAACGATGAATGTCATGTTTCTGTATTTATTTTTAATTTTAAGCACATTGTTCTTTCTGCACTTATGTATGTAAAGTTCACATTTAAGTCTGACAGCCCTGATGTACAAAAGACACACGTTCACTCTGAAGCTTCTTAGAGTGAGATCCAGTCTAGTAAGTGTGGAAGCTCGTGTGTGTGTGTGTGTGTACAGGTGGAGGACTATGAGGAGGAGGCTGTGCTGCGCTCGGGCTGTAAAGAGTATTTCTGGCTGCTGTGTAAGCTCATCGATAACATCCACGTCAAGGATGCCAGTCAGACCACGCTGCTGGACCTGGACGCCCTGGCCCGACATCTAGCAGACTGTATACGCAGGTATCACACACACACACACACACAC
>CM038722.1:30847296-30877296 GCA_021613375.1 Megaleporinus macrocephalus
AGGATGCAGAAGAGTTGTCTATTGTTTGTTTGTGTGGGGGGGTTTTTTTGGAGGGGGGGGGTGTAAGTTTCAGCCTCAGATGCACTGGCTGACGTAAACATGTTTAAATCAACACAACTGAGCCGCTGTGGAGGATTTAACCACGCCCTGGTCCGTGCTCTGATGGACGAGAGTTCTTTATCCAGCTCAGTGCTGGTGGCAAGCAGTTGCATCTCCACTCCCAGTGATATCTAGTCCCGAAACTGGAACCTTCCCTAAATCAGAAGGCTTTTTCAGTGTCAGTACCCAGTTTGGATTATGAGCCTGTATTTCAGTGGTATTGGTTTTACCCTGTATAGTGTTTCCACACTTTGAAGGTATTATTATTATTATTTTTATTCATATTTTTGGCAAAACAAGAAGTTTCTGTTGTGTTGTCCTGCCTGTTTACTGCAGTTATTATTTCCATTGTTTCTATTTGAGCTCCAGTTTGAGCTCTATTTGTCCTCAAATAAGTCGACTGCTGGCGTCAGCGCCATCTAGTGGGTTTATTAGTGGACTAATCTCTATTAGGGCTGTGTATTGGCAGTCTGGCGATACAATACATAGCGGTCACGATTCAATATACTGCAATACTGCTAGCAAAGTGATATACTGTGATTTCTCAAATCCTACTATTAAAACACACCACTGTATGAACCGGTTTATCAATGCTTACAATAGCACTGCGTCCTTGTGCTGCTTGTTAATGTTGGAGTGGAGCTGAAAATGGTTTACAACACTGACATCTAGTGGTCAGAGGTTTAAACACAACACACAATGATTGAGAATCGATACAGTATCAAGAAAGATAATATCCCGATATTCAATATTTTCTTACACCCCTAGTTTCTGTGTAACCTCATTATAAATCATTTTATTTTTAAAGACTTCTCAAAAGCATTAAAGATAATGTGTGTGTTTATAGGAATCTCTGGACGAAGTGACTATTAAAGACACTCTGGAGGGAGACAACATGTACACCTGCTCTCAGTGTGGGAAGAAAGTGCGCGCTGAGAAAAGGTAAGACGGCGACTGAGCAGCTGTTATTCGTGGCTTGTGTATATACAGTGCTGTGTGAAAGTCATAAGAGTTTAAAACCACATCTACAAGCAGTTTGAGAACACAACACACGTCATGTGAATAAATACAAATAAGTATTATGGCATTAGAGACTAAGCTAACTGAGGAGGTTGGTTAGCTGGAGAGGACTGGTTTGGTTGCTGAGGTCTCTGTGCACTCCAGCCGTCGCATGGATTTCTAACCTTTCTACCTAATTGATTAGCCAAGCCAAGTATTGGAAGATAAATACAGGTAACATTGGACCTCCTTGAGGAGAGGTTTGGAGATTCAATAGCATATTAAACAGTATTTCTCAGACCTGGTCTTGGAGACACCCTGCCGTGTATGTTTTAGAACTTTCCCAGCTTCCAACACACCTTATTTAAGTTGGCAGCTCATTGAAAGCCCAGTCAGGGTAGTAGGGGGTGTGTTACAAGGGGCAGGGCAGAATGCTTTCAGGACCAGTGTTAAGAAACACTGTATTAACACTCATAAACTCACTGATACGAGGTTAGTATTAATGTGACTGTGATAGTAAACGCTTATCGTTCAATAGAGAACTGGTTTAAATAGTTCTCTCAGGGACTTAAAACTTAAAACCTTTTTTTAAATTATTGTTTTAGTTATTGCAATTTACTGCTTAACCAGTGCTGCTTATATTTAACTGGTTTGTATGTATTTATATATGCTCTAATTAAAAAGCCTCACTACTGTCCGTTCAGTCAGCTCCAGCCTGTTCTATAATCTGTTTGATTGTTGATTGGTCGTTTGGCAGAGCGTGCTTTAAGAAGCTCCCCCGGATCCTGAGCTTCAACACCATGCGCTACACCTTCAACATGGTGACGATGATGAAGGAGAAGGTGAACACGCACTTCTCCTTCCCTCTGCGTCTCGACATGACTCCCTACACCGAGGACTTCCTCATGGCCAAGGGAGACCGGAAGGAGGGTAAAGCTTCTGTTTCTCAGCCTCACCTTCAGCAGAGCTTTTCAGACCTGGACATTTCAGTGCAGTGTATGTTGAAGACATAACATCACAAGCTTCTCAGTTTTGGAGTTATTAAGAAAGCTCTGTCTATTAATGAGATAGACATTAAAGGAAAGATCTCGTTCTCCCAGTGTTCCTCTTGTAGTCAGGTCTGATAATGCATAGAATTTAAAAGGATGATTAGTGGCTTCTTTCATGACACAGAATTGCTCATGAACTTCGCATTAAGAAGAACTTACCAAGTTACGAGTGGGTCAGACTACTCTAACGTTTACGAACAAGTTTACATAGTACGTTAGTTACAAAGGCTGTCAGGGAAACGTTTGTAATTTTAAGAACCTTCTTAAGTTACGAAGTACTTTAGGTTAGCTGTGGAGAGATCTTTAACGGCTGCTTTCCTACAAGTCTGCAAACTGTCTTCTGAGCAACGCCAGTGAAGATGATCCTCGTCTAGAAGTTAAGTGTACGAGGCTGATGGTGTCTGAGGTTCTTCTCCTGGTGCAGTGTGTTCACTCACTTTCAGCTGTAGGTGTGTTGTTTAGGCAGCTATACTAGCTTTAGCCTGCGCTAGCACACAGTATGAGCACTCTCAATGTTCACTCTCAGCAGCATGTACTAAAGCATGAAGTGTTGAGTGTGTGGAGTCCAGAACTTCTGATTGGTGTTGTTCGTCAGTAGCGTACTCGATAACATCAGCTCACACATCGTTAACACAGCAATTAAGATATTATCCTAGACCATATATATATCACACAGAGTTACAGCTGCTGGTTCCAGGAGTTAAACCATGGCTGAAGGTTTTGAGGAGCATCAGAATGTTTTGTTGAATGTGCAATCAGACTTGTAGTGTGCTGACCAGCTCATACAAGATCAGTTCTCTGCTGGCACCGCTCCAGTAGATAGACCACCACTGCTTTGTTTTCCGTTAATGACCTCTGTGTTGTGTTCTGTCAGGTTTCCGTGACAGCGGTGAGGGGAGCGCAGCGGAGAGTTACGAGTACGACCTGATCGGAGTGACGGTGCACACGGGCACAGCCGACGGTGGCCATTATTACAGCTTCATCAGAGACATCATCAACCCCCACGCGTACCGCAACAACAAGTGGTGAGGATGAAAATAATAATATAGTTATCATTATTTTTAATAAATAGATTTAATGTCTTGTGTAAACAGGAATAAACTGGTTATTAGGGCTGTGCTCACCGTTCAGTATATCATGTTACACTCCAAGTAAAGTGATATACTGTGATTTTTCAAAATCTACTATTAAAACACACCACTGTATGAACAATGTTTACAATAGCACTGCGTCCTTGTGCTGCTTGTTAATGTTGGAGTGGAGCTGAAAATGGATTACAACACTGCCATCTAGTGGTCAGAGATTTAAACACAACCCACACTGATTCACTGTCTGACAGGAATCTGTGTATCAGTACTGTGTTTTTCAGAATCGATACAGTATCACCAAACATAATATCCCGATATTTGATATTTTTGATATTTTCTTACGCCCCTAATGGTTGTGATGTCACAGTCATGAATGCATTGCTGTATGGCTTCCTGTTCAGTTCGGTTCCCTCTGTTCACAGGGAAGTGACAGAGTTAAGTTACTGTAGAGTTACTGGACTGGAGGATGTGGGAATACTATTACATGCTGTGCTGTTCCTGACTGTCAGTACGCAGATGGATCATTGCAGCTTTCCTGAAGCAGCAGCTCAGTGTTCAGTTCTCTGTTTTCGTTTCCAGGTATCTGTTTAACGACGCGGAGGTGAAGCCCTTTGATTCAGCCCAGCTCGCATCAGAATGTTTTGGAGGAGAAATGACGGTACAGTATTACTTGCTTAAACTCTCCAGGACTAGAAATGATTTACTGATAATATTTCATTGATACTTAAATATCTACTGTTGCTGGTCATTGTAGACAAAGACGTATGACTCGGTCACAGACAAGTTCATGGACTTCTCCTTTGAAAAGGTAAGTCAGACGTGTTTCATCAGATTGATCTCTTTTAGAGTTGTATCAGTCCAGTGTTGGGACCATTGACTTACATTAAACCCTACATAAGGTTTATATTACAGTTAAATAATATTCTTTAAATAAAAGCCTTTTCTTTTCTGACATTGTTTTTGTCTTCTCTCTCTTCTCTCTTTTTTAATCTCTTTCTCACTTCCTCTCTTCTCTCTCTTTCTTTCTGTCTCTTTCTCTTTCTCCCGTCCACTCTCTCTCTCTCTCCACTCCCTGTTTCTCTCTCTCTACTCTCTTCTCACTATTCTGTCTCTCTTCTCTCCCTCTCTTCCCTCTCCCCCTCTCTCTATATATTCTCTCTCTCTCTCGCCCCCTCTCTCTTGCCCCCACTCCCTGTTTCTCTCTCCCTACTCTCTCTATTCTCTCTCTCACTCTCTATCTATCTATCTATCTATCTATCTATCTATCTATCTATCTATCTATCTATCTATCTATCTATCTATCTATATTCTCTCTCTCTCTCGCTCTTTCTTTCTCTCTCTCTCTTCTCTCCCCCCCTCTCTCAGACCCACAGTGCCTATATGTTGTTCTATAAGCGAGTGGAGCCGGAGGAGGAGAATGGAAAGGACTTCAGTTTTGATGTTTCTCCTGATCTGCTGGAGGTACTTGCAGCTCCTCTCTCGATCACAGTAGTGATAGTGAACTGGAGGAAATGTCATTCATAACTATAATTATTTGTCTTGTAAGTGTGTAGATGTTAATATGGTGATGTGGTGTAAAATATAAGTTCAGTAGTGTTTAGTTCTGCATGCAGAGTGTTAGTTTGTCCAAGTTTGGATATTACATGGGCGGTAGGCCTGGACAGGGAATGTTGAGCTCTTGCGCAGTGGACTGCTCAACGTCCAGTTTATTCCACTGCTGTAGTGGTTTGGAAGATGCAGATGGCGTTTCATACAAACATTAGATCCAGACATGACAGGATGCCTTACTGCCTCAGAGTAGCAAGAGGCAGCATTTATTACATTAGACACAATGCTGCTGACTGCGTGGTGATATAGATATTAACAGTACTTCTAGACCAATGGTTTACTATAGATCACTGGTTTACTATAGACCAATGGTTTACTCTAGATCACTGGTTTACTATAGACCAATGGTTTACTCTAGATCACTGGTTTACTATAGACCAATGGTTTACTCTAGATCACTGGTTTACTATACATCACTGGTTTACTATAGAACACTGGTTTACTATAGACCAATGGTTTACTATAGATCACTGGTTTACTATAGACCAATGGTTTACTATAGATCACTGGTTTACTATAGACCAATGGTTTACTCTAGATCACTGGTTTACTATACATCACTGGTTTACTATAGAACACTGGTTTACTATAGATCACTGGTTTCGTATAGAACAATGGTTTACTATAGATCACTGGTTTACTATAGACCAATGGTTTACTATAGATCACTGGTTTACTATAGACCAATGGTTTACTCTAGATCACTGGTTTACTATACATCACTGGTTTACTATAGAACACTGGTTTACTATAGATCACTGGTTTCGTATAGAACAATGGTTTACTATAGATCACTGGTTTACTATAGAACACTGTTTTACTATAGAACACTGGTTTACTATAGATCACTGGTTTACTATAGATCACTGGTTTACTATAGAACAATGGTTTACTATAGATCACTGGTTTACTATAGAACAATGGTTTACTATAGAACACTGGTTTACTATAGATCACTGGTTTACTATAGATCACTGGTTTACTATAGAACACTGGTTTACTATAGAACACTGGTTTACTATAGAACACTGGTTTATTATAGACCACTGGTTCACTATAGAACACTGGTTTACTATAGAACACTGGTTTACTATAGAACACTGGTTTACTATAGAACACTGGTTTACTATAGAACAATGGTTTATTATAGACCACTGGTTTACTATAGAACACTGGTTCATTATAGAACAATGGTTTACTATAGAACACTGGTTTACTATAGAACACTAGGTTTACTATAAATCACTGGTTTACTATAGATCACTGGTTTACTATAGATCACTGGTTTCGTATAGAACAATGGTTTACTATAGATCACTGGTTTACTATAGAACACTGGTTTACTATAGAACACTGGTTTACTATAGATCACTGGTTTACTATAGAACAATGGTTTACTATAGATCACTGGTTTACTATAGAACACTGGTTTACTATAGAACACTGGTTTACTATAGAACACTGGTTTATTATAGACCACTGGTTCACTATAGGACACTGGTTCACTATAGAACACTGGTTTACTATAGAACACTGGTTTACTATAGAACAATGGTTTACTATAGAACACTGGTTTACTATAGAACAATGGTTTACTATAGAACACTGGTTTACTATAGAACAATGGTTTATTATAGACCACTGGTTCACTATAGAACACAGGTTTACTATAGAACACTGGTTTACTATAGAACAATGGTTTACTATAGAACAATGGTTTATTATAGGCCACTGGTTTGCACTAGACCTTTTTTTTGTACGACGACGACGACGTACGATTAGCCACATGTGTTTACACACAGCGGAATTTGACCTCCGCATTTAACCCATCCGTGCAGTGAAACACCCACATATACACACACTAGTGAACATACACACTAGGGGGCGGTGAGCACACGTGCCCGGAGCGGTGGGCAGCCCTTATCCACGGCGCCCGGGGAGCAGTTGGGGTTAGGTGCCTTGCCCAAGGGCACTACAGTCATGACTTGCCGGTCCCAGGGATCGAACCGGCGACCTTCCGGTCACAAGACCGGATCCCTAACCTTCAGCCCACGACTGCCCCCTAAAACAAAAATACATTAAGATAATAATTTTTTACACTAGACCCTTGGGTTACACTAGAGCACAGGTTTACTATAGACCACTGGTTTACTGTAGAACATTAAACAACCCCATGCATCATGAAGACCAGTTTAAGGGGTGTATAAACAACAAAGAAACATAGTAACAAGTAGCTGATTAAATATCAGTCTATTATTATTATCTTAATGTATTTTTGTTTTTACCAGTGGTACCACTCTTATTTTGTCAACTTCTGTTCCTTTTTTATAAATTCTGAACTTCATTGTACACAGTTTTCTTCAGCTTCTTTTAAACACTGCCCCCCTGTTTTTGCTGCTGCTTGTCTTTTTGTTCCAAACAAAATATTGTGTATAACGTAAATGCTTCTTAATGAATTGATTCCTGATCCTCTACAAGTTTTATTCCCTCGTTCTATACAATCTCAAATATCTCATTTAGAAAAGTGCCCTCATTTTACTCTCTCTCCCCCCTGCAGTGGATCTGGCATGACAATATGCAGTTTCTCCAGGACAAGAACATTTTTGAACACACCTACTTTGGGTGAGTTCTGCATTTCAGTATGTTCTAAACCCGTAATAAAGCTGGAAATGAAAGACCACCGTCGCTGCGCTCTGGAGATCTTCAGAGTCTTTAGTAAAGCTGTATCTATGGCTTACTCTTACTTTCTCTCTCTCTCTAGTTTTATGTGGCAGCTGTGCAGCAGTATCCCCAGCACTTTACCGGACCCCAAAGCCATCTCGCTCATGACTGCCAAGGTAACAGTTCTATACAGAGTTCACAGGAATCATCTACAGTGAGATGTGTGGTTTTTTTAAAGAATGCAAACCATCTTCTCTTCATTCTCTGCTACAGCTCAGCACGTCGTTCGTACTGGAAACCTTCATTCACTCCAAAGAGAAGGTGAGACACTGAGACCCTCATGCAGTAAATAACACAGTGCACACACAGAGTTTGTTGTATGTAAGTTGTTGTAACTTCTTGTCTTGGTGTCAGTATATACAGAGGAGAGCAGTTGGGAGTGATCGGGTTGTACTGAGTGTAGCAGAGTGAAAAAGTCTTACACTCCCCTATAGATCCCCATAAACATCTCCAGGGTTCCCGACGACTGTCGTAAAGCTGAACATGTTTGTCATGCATGTCTCTAAACAGACTCAATGTAGCAGATGGCCTGGGATGTAAAAATATGTACAACAAAGTAAATATTGTTAAAAATATTGTAATAATAAATTAGTAATAATAATAATACATTTTATTTACATAGATAGATTTCAAGATACTCAAAGACATTTTACATACAAAGCAAAGCCCAAAGTACAGCATGCAAAAACCATAAAAGTGTAATACGAGATTCAATCACTTCATTAAAACATGAGGGAAATCTGAACTGACAGTCAGGCTTATTTGTTAGGGACTTTATTAGACTTTATTAGACTTTATTATAAATATATTTTGCTGTTGTGGGTTTCTCTGGATGCTCCCTCACTCAGTATGTGGCTGAAACAGATTTCAGAGAGAAACTCACCTTCGAAATCCACAACAGACAGCAAAAACTTTGGGAAATTTGGTCATCAGTGTGGAGGATATTAGGAGATAAATGATGTCCTTGTATCATATATCATGTCAGTTGTATTCCCCTGTATTCTGCTTTGCCCTATTATTATTATTGTTATTATTATTATTATTATTTACTTTTTTAACTATTCATTCAAGTCCATATTGTATGTTAACATTCCTTTGTTACTGATGCAGTGAGAGGTATTTATTTTATTTTCTTTTATTATTATTATTATCTTTTATTTCTTACTTTTTATTTATTTATTTTAAAAGTCAATAAATATATAATAAAAAAAACATGGTAAGAATATGAAAGGTATAGAGAAAGTGGGGGAGAGTGGGAAAATAAACAGCAGCAAGACATACACTAAACATGTAAATAAGAATGTATAAAATCAAATATATTAAAAAAATGATCAAATATGTTTAGAAGTTTTAATAAACACAGTATTCATTCTCCAGCTGACTACATCCATGTATGAAAATATAGCTACAGAAATCTGTATTTCCGTAACAGTATGCCCTGTTATCATGCATCACTGCTAGTTTATCCAGAGCGAACAATATTATTTATATACATTTACAGCCTTACAGTGATTGAAAGCTTGTAGGCGACTGAGATCAGAGACTCAGTGCATCTCAATCCCAGTCAGTACTAATTGAGTTGACTTGTTCTTGGTCGAGATTCTATTATTATTAGTATTATTATTATTATTATTATTATTATTCATTTTTGGGTTGACTGCCTGTCTAGTTCTCTGAAACAGGCTCAGTCTTAAATCTGAGTGTTAGGTTTGAGGGCAGGACAGTTCCCTTTTCATAATATTTTGTTTTTATCTACAGCCCACGATGCTGCAGTGGATTGAGCTTCTCACCAAACAGTTTAACAACAGCCAAGCAGCATGTGAGGTAAAACAAAGAAACCATACTATATTATATTATTATTACTTATTTCAACCTGTAGAATGCTGTTTCAGTATAAAAGCTATAAATGTGGAGACTTATTTGTGTACGCAAGTGTTTTCACACCTTATGTTTTATATTATGTTATTTTTATTGTTAAAAATTTGCCATATTTAAAAGTTTTAGCTGAAGTGAGCACATCCTGTACAGGTTAATACACAATTACTGTTTATTCACTGATTTGTAGCATCTTATATTTAACGTTTTCACATTTTTCACAAGTCAGTGAACAGAAATTGGGCACTAAATTCTATAAAAATAAGTTTAAGTATGTTCTCTGTAGAGGATGTGTAACTTATATTCACTTACAGAATTAACGAAACACATCATTCGTCTGGGCTTGTTTAAACGCTGGCATCTGGTATAGGTCTATAAGCCTGGACGCGTAGCCCTCATGTTGAGGCTGCTGATGAATGTTCTGCTCTCGTGGTCTTCTGCTTGTGTTCTGTAGTGGTTCTTGGACCGGATGGCAGATGATAACTGGTGGCCAATGCAGATTTTGATCAAGTGCCCCAACCAGATCGTACGACAGGTAAACAGGTGTTCTGAGCACTAGTGTGGCCCAAAACTGGCCCAAACTCGTTTTCTCGCTCCTTAAACCCTGAACATCTCTGTAACATCTCTGTTTTATCTGATTTGCAGATGTTCCAGAGGTTGTGCATTCATGTGATTCAGAGGCTGAGGCCAGTTCACGCTCACCTGTACCTGCAGCCCGGGATGGAGGACGGGTAAGAGAGAGAGTGTCTGCGTCTGTGGGCAGTTCAGACTGAAGGACTTTATAAATACTGTTTCATAGGGGTCCGTAAACGCAGGAGGGGGCAGAACTGTTCCGTACCTGTAATGCATGTTGGTGTGACGATGTTACTTCCAGTCATTTTGGGGGATTTCTAGATTTCTTGGGGGTTTCAGGTGTGATGTTTCACAGGACTGGTGGTCAGCGTTTTCACTGTATATATACCGTAGATAAACATAACAGCCGACAGCTGGTCCTGAATGTTCTGTAGATGGTCTGTCCCCAGGTTAGCCTTCATTGGTCCACATGCTGGTCATGATCTATAATCCCAAACCGACCCTGCAGCAGATAGTGATGTATTCTATTAAAACATGAGCCACCACTGTGATCCAGGTTCAGTCCAACTGAGCCTACAGGTAGCTGTCTGAGCAGTTAACCCTACTTTGTACTTTAGACTTTATAAATGGTGTGGCAGTAGCAACAGTAGGGGTCCGTTAATGCAGGAGAGGGCAGAACTGTTCAGGACCTGTAATGCACGTTGGTGTAACGATGTTACTTCTAGTCGTTCTGGAGGATTTCTGTTGCTCAGTTCACCGAGACACCCCCCAAACCCATACGGCTTGATCAGAACCGCCCCCAACAGGCCACTATCTCTGTATATCAGTAACCGTTACTGTTGTGTTTTACAGTCACAAGTTTAAACAATGTTTAGACAACACACACATCTCTTTACTAGTTGCTAGAGTACATGTGGGTGTGTTGTGCGTTTGTGAGCACTAGTGCCACCTACTGTTCCAGAAACTATATAACACGTACATCACAGTTACTTTTTTTTACTTTTTCAATAATTCTACAATCAAAGGTAATGTGAAATCACCAGATCAGATATAAACCTACTCTGGAATGACTGGGAAATGTCAGTCATGACGCTTATGACTAACTTTGGAAATAAAATGTAGCTAAAACATTTGAATTGCACAATTAAAAAAAAATTTATAGCAAAAAGTGATGATTGCAATTAATGTAGATTAATCACAGTAATTTAATTAGATTAACAGCACTAGTAACAATTATTAAATAAATAAGAGATAAATTAAAATTTGATAAAAGGATAAAATATTCACTTTGCAGTTACGGAAGAGCTCAGATGTTGGTTAAATCTGTTTGTGTGTGTATTGGCCTTTTTAAACATGAATAATATTCTATAACTGGATAATAATAATTTCATTTTGTGTAACTACATATAATGACTTAAATAATTGAAGAGAACTGAAGAAAAAGCATTTACATTTTATACTCTTTATATTTTAGTCGTCTGAGTCAACTGTAGATTTAGTCTAGAATATATTATAATGATAATTAGTCGACTAAAACTAGACTAAAACTAAAAACAGTTCAGGTGACTAAATTATGACTAAAACTAAGTGACATTTTAGTCAAAAGACTAAAACTAAATCAAAATTTGCTGTCAAAATTAACACTGATGGCCAAATGAATAAATACAGACAAATTCTTTTGTATGACACTGTTTAAATATTTGTAAACTTGACTGTAAAGGGTGCACTTTTATGTTAGGACAGAAAAAGTGAGAAACCACAGAAAAACAGAACCAGTAAAAACAAGGAACACATCATGTTATAGCCAATGAGGAAGAGGGGCGGCTCTGTGTTGAAGTGATTGAAAAGATGAGGACGTTTTCATTTTAGCCAATGAAAACGGGGGAGATCAGGGGGGCCCCCGACTACAGACCGACGATATTGGAGCTCCCCAGTAGAGTTTGAAGTGCAGCAGCTTAGCTGAAGTTGATGTAGAATATTAAAAATACGTAAAAGCAAACGCTGGTACGTGGTTTAGATACGACAGAATGCTTATTGTATTAGCTCAGCTAATCTAATCACACCAGAACCTGCATCACCTTCTACCTGGAGAACAGCAAGTTTATTAAGAGTTAGAAATCTGGTACCAAACTTGATCAATCAGATGAATTATGATGGTTTTATTCTGTTTTATGTGTTGAAGTGTAATAATAACAGTGGTATATCAGTTCTGTGAAGCTTCTGTTTACTGTGGTACCTCCTGTATATGTAGTGGTTGCAGTAGTGAATGTACTAAAGTAGACGTCTACTGACTCCAGGTCTGATGACATGGACGCGCCTGTGGAGGACATCGGCAGCCGCTCGTGTGTGACGCGCTTCGTCAAAACGCTGCTGTCCATCATGGAGCACGGCGTGAAGCCGCACAGCAAACACCTGACCGAGTACTTCGCCTTCCTCTACGAGTTTGCCAAGATGGGGGAAGAAGAGGTGCCTCTGTTTGATTCGTCTATAAACATGGTTTTTATCTTGACCTTCAATCCTTGAATGGGACGTTTTACATGATACTTTTGAGGCGAGGCTTACAGCTGCCTTCAGCCTCAAATCGAGAGAGTGTGTTCAAAGAGTGGCCATAGTGTGTGACTGTGGGTGTGTCTCAAAAGCTAGTGAGGGTCTACATAGGCAGCATTTTATATCATAGTGTGCACTCCCAACATGTAGACTGTCCCAATTTTTACATACTGTAAACATGCTTCTACTGAGGAACCTTATTTAGACCCGCTTCCTCAGCCGCTAAGACAATCCCATGATGCAACACAATCAGAGTTGAGCATTTTGTAGTTTTATACTCGAGCCACTAGTATTTATGCTAGCTGATTTTTAATTGTTATTGGTTCGTATAGCAGGCTGGTCGTGCTGTAGTGGGCGGGAACAAGCCGTGACGCAGTCTCTCTCTAACTAGAGTCTCAGTAATCTGTTTTATGAGGAGAGATGAGGAGAGAACACTGATACTTACACAGCTGCTACCTAGACAGCCTACTTACACACTCACTAGGATTTGAGACACACCCTGTTTATTCTCTGCGTAATGATTTTGTGAAATTATCCTTCTTAAATGAAATCTCATTCTCCAGACATGATTGGTGTCCAAAGTCTGCTTATTTGGTTTTAAGCTGGAGTTACGTTGGGAACCAACACTGGAAGTCAATAGTCACCCAAAGCCTTTCTGTAAATACGTCCCAGACGCATCTTTCATCCTCTCTGTGCAATGAAATGATGAAACGAGCATCACATCACAGGCTGAACCAGTCACTTGACCACTCCCACGCTTGGCACCTAGAGCTAACAGCTTGATGCAGCGGACGTCAACACAGTTTGGTGGAGGTGAACCCCAGACCACTGATTTCAGAAGGACTGAAAACTCTGGGCCACTCTTGGGCTCTCAAGCTTTCCCGCTTGACCAAACGTATTAAAGTCATAGAACAAGTGGTCTTGGGTCTGGATGTGCTTTGAGAGGAGGTTTGGAGACGTACTTATAGAAAGGATTTTGGTGACTATTGACTTCTAGTGTCCTTTGATGGCATTAGTCCTGTAGTTGCAGCGCTAAACCACAGAAACAAAATATGGACATTGAGTTTGTTTAATCTGGGATAAAGTGTGAATCTGTAAATAAGATTATTTGCTATCCCTCTAAAAACGAAGACACCTGTAGACGCTGAAAGTGAAATTTGCGTATTGTTGCTGTTCAGTGAAAAACATTGGACATTTTTCTGATTTTGACTTTTCTACATCATTTGAACACGACAATTGTTTGTTTATATTGTGTGAAAATTTCATGATGAGTGGACCAATAGAAGTGCTCCAAAATAGCTTGAAAAAAAAATTGATTCTATTGACTTACATTGAAGGTGAAGTATGTTTTTGGTCTCTCCTGTTAAGTTGCAATTTTGGAGATACTTGTTTTTTATTGGACAGCGACGCTACTTGTGCCTTTTAAGCCACATAAAGTCACAAACAAGCCTTAATGTGGTTCATATTTGTTCATCACTGAAGATACTGTATGTGTCTAAGTTTATTTAGGTCACTCAGAGATTCAGTTTGAGGTGATGGTGTATCGTAAACCTTCGTTGATGTTGTGAGTTCACTATATCACTAGTACTTTAATGTGGACAGTCGAGCAGCGTTGGTATTCAGGGATGTTCTTGGGGTTACCCTGGCGATAGCAGGATGGTGTGAGTGTGTTGTTTCTCCTGGAAGCAGCTGGATGATGTGTCTACATGTGTTTTCTTCTCTTCTGTGTTTGTATGATTAGTTATTCTTTGTTTCCTTTGCAGAGCCAGTTTCTGCTGTCGCTCCAGGCCATCTCCATCATGGTACACTTCTACATGGGCACCAAGGGTCCTGAGAACGTGAGTTCAGTATATTTCAGTATATTTACTGTTTCAATGCTGAACTGAATCCATTATTTATAAACTTCTAATAAACGTGTTTTTTTTTACTTAAAGCTTTATTCTCCAACTCTCTTTATTCTCCAACTCTCTTTATTCTCCAACTCTCTTTATTCTCCAACTCTCTTTATTCTCCAACTCTCTTTATTCTCCAACTCTCTTTATTCTCCGACTCTCTTTATTCTCTGACTCTCTTTATTCTCTGACTCTCTTTATTCTCTGACTCTCTTTATTCTCTGACTCTCTTTATTCTCCAACTCTCTTTATTCTCCAACTCTTTATTCTCCAACTCTCTTTATTCTCCAACTCTCTTTATTCTCCAACTCTTTATTCTCCGACTCTCTTTATTCTCCGACTCTCTTTATTCTCCAACTCTCTTTATTCTCCAACTCTCTTTATTCTCCAACTCTCTTTATTCTCCGACTCTCTTTATTCTCCGACTCTCTTTATTCTCTGACTCTCTTTATTCTCTGACTCTCTTTATTCTCCAACTCTCTTTATTCTCTAACTCTCTTTATTCTCTGACTCTCTTTATTCTCCGACTCTCTTTATTCTCCGACTCTCTTTATTCTCCAACTCTCTTTATTCTCCAACTCTCTTTATTCTCCAACTCTCTTTATTCTCTGACTCTCTTTATTCTCTGACTCTCTTTATTCTCTGACTCTCTTTATTCTCTGACTCTATTCTCAAACTTGCTTTATTCTCTGACTCTGAGAGCAGGTGCTTAAAAGAGAGACACCACTAACTCCCTCCTTTCTCCTTCTCAGACTCAGGTGGAGGTTCTGTCTGAGGAAGAGGGAGAGGAGGAGGACGAAGAGGAGGATATCCTTTCTCTGGCGGAGGAGAAGTACCGGCCGGCCGCGCTGGAGAAAATGATCGCGCTCATCGCCCTGCTGGTGGAGCAGAGTCGCTCTGAGAGGTCTGTACACGAACATGAGGGGAAAGCCGACGTCAGAGTTCATGCAGTGAATCAGTATGAACCGTGCTAGTCTTACCTTGGTGGGCTCTAGTAGCTGCAGCTCACTGCATGTTGCAGTGATAGAGCAAGTGATGGTAGCTCACACTTTCAGATACAGCTATCAGATGACTTTTAAACTGATAGCAGCAGGGTTATTATCGTTATCTAAAACAAACAAAATAAGGAAAACTGAAATTAAGAAAGCGTTTTCGTTAACTGAAATAAATAAAAACAGCAATTAAAAGAAAAAACGATAACTAACTGGAACTGTATTATGCATTCACAAACCTAAATAAAACAAACTGAGATTATAGATAGAATACCATTCGTTTTCGTGTTTGTCGATTTATTCGTCTTGTGGACGATATTAAATCTTTTTTTTTTTTTCTACTCGAGCAGTATTACGTTAGTCGCCAGCGCTGTACGGCTCCCTGATGCCACTTCTTGTTTACAGTCTGTTCTGCTCTCCACGCTAGCCTGTACAATGGCGACAGCAAAAGTTGGGAGAAAGAGTCTCAATCTCAAGTCCATTTGAGAAGCTTGCACGAGAGGGCTAATAGTGAGTACTTTGACGAAAGAGCAGCCACATCCTGGCCAGGTAGCTTTCACCGGCAACCAGGCTGCTGGTTAGTTAATACGCAGGAGCACCGTGAGCGGAAGAATGAATTGGTAAACACGTTTATCGAGACTGGGGTGTCCACACGACTATGTGACTCGGTTGCCTTCAAAAAGTTTAGCATTTCACTCGAACCACAATTCAACTCACCCAGTGCTGTGAAAAACCTTTGTTGAGTTTTTATTTAACAATAGTTATTCTGACCTTTTTAAATTCTGCACCTGAAAAATAGAGTGTAAAAAAACTCAAACTAATACTAGAACTGATGAAAACTAAACTAAAACTAAGCAGTAATAGAAAATAATAACTAATTAAAACTAGCAAACCCACTCTAAATAGAAAAAAAGTTAACCAAATAAAACTAAATTATAGTTAAAAATCCAAAACTATTATGACCTTGGTCAGCAGACCACACTGGAGAGGACTTGCAGGAGACTTGTAAATCAAAGTGCAGCAGTAAAGTGGAGCTCCAGTTCACCACCAGAGCCTCCACTGTAACAGGAGTTCACAAAGCTGTATGAAAACCAGCGACAGGCTAAAATCACTGGGCTGGAATTTAACAGTACATGTATACAGTCGTATGTGCATCAAGTCTGAACACTCCTGACCAATGTGTGTTGGGTTGGTGAATAAAGTTGCCATGTTCTCGACAGAAAACACACATAAAGCTGTTTTATTCCCTAACATTTACTGTTTATAGGCGGAGTTTAATATATTAGAAACAAATTAGTAATAACTAATAAGTGCCATAACCTTTGCACAGGACACTTTGTTTTATATTTTCGACTTTCTCTCTTAAACTGGATATTATGGATTTGATTTATGATGATCTAATGTTATTGAATGCTCAATAATGTTGTGGAGAAAGTAATCTTTCTGCTCATATAGTAGACAATCAACTATTTATTGATGAATAGTTTCTATTATTTATTTATTTTTGGCTGAAATACAATAAACCATGGTTTACAAAATAAATACTATTTATTATTGTTATTATTATTACACTTATTATTATTGCTATACTTTCTTTAGGTTTATCCTCATTGAATATCTATGAACCTGTTTTCAGTGTCTGATTCTCTCCTCTCTCTCTCCATCTGTAGACATCTGACTCTCTCTCAGAGTGACATGGCGGCTCTGACCGGAGGGAAAGGTTTCCCCTTCCTGTTCCAGCACATCAGAGACGGAATCAACATCCGGCAGACCTGTAACCTCATCTTCAGCCTCTGCAGATACAACAACAGACTCGCCGAACACGTACGCCTCGCACACGTACACCAGGCAGACGTTTGGGCGAAGATCACAAAGCAGGGGTTCTTAGTTAGCCGGGTAGCTCAGGTCAGACCTGTCCTGTAGGAGAACACGTTGAAACTGTTTCCAGACTTGCTTTTTTTTTTAAATTCCAGACAGGAACGTGAGGAAAGGAGTTTGTTTTAATGATTTCCAGCAATATAAGCACATCTCTCTCTACTTCTCTCTCTCACACACACACACACACCAGCTCCGGTCACACCTGCAGATATAGCACTGTTGTCACACCCTGCTCTCCACAGCTGGATGACTGTGTTTTCTCTTTCTTCCTCCAGATTGTCTCCATGCTCTTCACGTCTATAGCCAAGCTCACACCTGAGGTAACGCTTCACCTTTATTTTTTACAGTAGTCACATTTCTGCCTACATCAGACCACGTGGCCCGTCTGTGAATCTGCTGTTCTGAATACTTTATATATAGACGTGTGTGTGTGTGCAGTTAAAAGAACTCCTCCCAGAACAAGACTCATATCAGTCATTATTCAGTGAATCCGTGTAGTGTACTATTTCTATGGTCCAATACGAGCCAGTAATGTCTTCCCAAAGATTTGAACAGGCTCGTATGTGTCTTGGTTTTCATCAGCTGATCCACAGGAGAGGTGATTCAGAAAGAAGCTCCTACTTATGATATATTTCAATGGTTTCATGTACCAAAAACATTAGTTTGGTTTTTTTTTATAACACCCCTTTCTTACTGTACCTTTAAGACCTACTGTGGGTGAATCACCTCTGATTGGCTGTCTTGTGTTGCAACTCATATCAAACGAGGTCTAGGCTGAATCACTTTAAATTCAGTGTGAATGGAGCTGAACAGCTGTAGACTGAATAGGCAAATCTATATATATATATTAGCTGTGACTGACGAAGTCTTTCTATTGTGTGTGTGTGTGTGTGTGTGTGTTAGGCTGCAAATCCTTTCTTCAAGCTGTTGACCATGCTGATGGAGTTTGCGGCTGGACCACCTGGAATGCCCTCGTTCGCCTCCTACATACTACAGAGGATCTGGGAGGTAAAAAAAAAAAAAAAAGATGCATAAATTTCTATTAGTAGTTATCAGTTAAGTGAATTATAATGTATTTGTGTGCTTCTGGTAGAGACGTACATCTCTGACCTTAGCTTGATTCAGTTACAGTTGCTTAGGAACTTAATAGTGATTATTAATATGTGCAGTTCTGGACTATTTTCTCGCACCTGCCCAACTTTCTCTTGTTCTCTCTCCTGCAGGTGATCGAGTATAACCCCTCTCAGTGTCTTGACTGGCTGGCCGTTCAGACTCCCCGTAATAAACTGGCTCACAGCTGGGTTCTGCAGAACATGGAGAACTGGGTGGAGAGGTTTCTCCTGGCGCACAACTACCCCCGTGTCCGCACCTGTAAGTACATAAACACTTCTATGTACATTTCTGTGCTTGTAGACAGTAGACTGAACTTAGAAATATGATGTGCCTTAGTAGTAGTAGTAGGTGGTAGTGGTGGTATAAGAGTAGATGGTGATTGTGGTGGTGGTGGTAGTAATAGTAGTAACGAGTGCTGGTGGTAGTAATAGTAGTAATGGGTGCTGGTGGTAGTAATAGTAGTGGTGGCGGGTGGTAGTAGTAGTGGGTGGTAATGATGGTGGTAGTAGTCATAGTAGCTTAGTGGTAGTGGTGGTAGTAGTAGCTTGGTGGTGGGTGGTAGTAGTAGTGGGTGGTAATGATAGTGGTAGTAATCATAGTAGCTTAGCGGTAGTGGTGGTAGTAGTAGCTTGGTGGTGGGTGGTAGTAGTAGTGGGTGGTAATGATGGTGGTAGTAGTCATAGTAGCTTAGCGGTAGTGGTGGTAGTAGTAGCTTGGTGGTGGGTGGTAGTAGTAGTGGGTGGTAATGATAGTGGTAGTAATCATAGTAGCTTAGCGGTAGTGGTGGTAGAAGTAGCTTGGTGGTGGTAGTTGTAGTAGGTGGTGGTGGTAGTAGTGGGTGGCAGTGGTGATAGTAGTAGTAGTAGTGGGTGGCAGTGGTGATAGTAGTAGTAGTAGTAGTGGGTGGCAGTGGTGATAGTAGTAGTAGTAGTAGTGGGTGGCAGTGGTGATAGTAGTAGTAGTAGTAGTGGGTGGCAGTGGTGATAGTAGTAGTGGGTGGCAGTGGTGATAGTAGTAGCAGTAGTAGTGGGTGGCAGTGGTGATAGTAGTAGTAGTAGTGGGTGGCAGTGGTGATAGTAGTAGTGGGTGGCAGTGGTGATAGTAGTAGTAGTAGTGGGTGACAGTGGTGATAGTACTAGTGGGTGGCAATGGTGATAGTAGTAGTGGGTGTCAGTGGTGATAGTAGTAGTGGGTGGCAGTGGTGGTAGTAAGAAGTAACGGGTAGTGGTGATGGTAGTAGTAGTAGTGGGTGGTAGTGGTGATAGTAGTAGTGGGTGGCAGTGGTGGTAGTAAGAAGTAACGGGTAGTGGTGATGGTGGTAGTAGTAGTAGTGGTGGTAGTAAGAAGTAACGGGTAGTGGTGATAGTAGTAGTAGTGGGTGGCAGTGGTGGTAGTAAGAAGTAACGGGTAGTGGTGATGGTGGTAGTAGTAGTGGGTGGCAGTGGTGGTAGTAAGAAGTAACGGGTAGTGGTGATGGTGGTAGTAGTAGTGGGTGGCAGTGGTGGTAGTAAGAAGTAACGGGTAGTGGTGATGGTGGTAGTAGTAGTAGTGGTGGTAGTAAGAAGTAACGGGTAGTGGTGATGGTGGTAGTAGTAGTGGGTGGCAGTGGTGGTAGTAAGAAGTAACGGGTAGTGGTGATGGTGGTAGTAGTAGTGGGTGGCAGTGGTGGTAGTAAGAAGTAACGGGTAGTGGTGATGGTGGTAGTAGTAGTGGGTGGCAGTGGTGGTAGTAAGAAGTAACGGGTAGTGGTGATGGTGGTAGTAGTAGTAGTGGTGGTAGTAAGAAGTAACGGGTAGTGGTGATAGTAGTAGTAGTGGGTGGCAGTGGTGGTAGTAAGAAGTAACGGGTAGTGGTGATGGTGGTAGTAGTAGTGGGTGGCAGTGGTGGTAGTAAGAAGTAACGGGTAGTGGTGATAGTAGTAGTAGTGGGTGGCAGTGGTGGTAGTAAGAAGTAACGGGTAGTGGTGATAGTAGTAGTAGTGGGTGGCAGTGGTGGTTGTAAGAAGTAACGGGTAGTGGTGATGGTGGTAATAGTAGTAGTGGGTGGTAGTGGTGGTGGTAGTAGTAGTGGGTGGCAGTGGTGGTAGTAAGAAGTAACGGGTAGTGGTGATGGTGGTAATAGTAGTAGTGGGTGGTAGTGGTGGTGGTAGTAGTAGTAGTAGTGGGTGGCAGTGGTGGTAGTAAGAAGTAACGGGTAGTGGTGATAGTAGTAGTAGTAGTAGTAGTAGTAGTGGGTGGTAGTGGTGATAGTAGTAGTGGGTGGCAGTGGTGGTAGTAAGAAGTAACGGGTAGTGGTGATGGTAGTAGTAGTAGTGGGTGGTAGTGGTGATAGTAGTAGTGGGTGGCAGTGGTGGTAGTAAGAAGTAACGGGTAGTGGTGATGGTAGTAGTGGTAGTGGTGATAGTAGTAGTGGGTGGCAGTGGTGGTAGTAAGAAGTAACGGGTAGTGGTGATGGTAGTAGTGGTAGTGGTGATAGTAGTAGTGGGTGGCAGTGGTGATAGTAGTAGTGGGTGGCAGTGGTGATAGTAGTAGTAGTGGGTGGTAGTGGTGGTAGTAAGAAGTAACGGGTAGTGGTGATGGTAGTAGTGGTAGTGGTGATAGTAGTAGTGGGTGGCAGTGGTGGTAGTAAGAAGTAACGGGTAGTGGTGATGGTAGTAGTGGCAGTGGTGATAGTAGTAGTGGGTGGCAGTGGTGATAGTAGTAGTGGGTGGCAGTGGTGATAGTAGTAGTGGGTGGCAGTGGTGGTAGTAAGAAGTAACGGGTAGTGGTGATAGTAGTAGTAGTAGTAGTAGTGGGTGGTAGTGGTGATAGTAGTAGTGGGTGGCAGTGGTGGTAGTAAGAAGTAACGGGTAGTGGTGATGGTAGTAGTAGTAGTGGGTGGTAGTGGTGATAGTAGTAGTGGGTGGCAGTGGTGGTAGTAAGAAGTAACGGGTAGTGGTGATGGTAGTAGTGGTAGTGGTGATAGTAGTAGTGGGTGGCAGTGGTGGTAGTAAGAAGTAACGGGTAGTGGTGATGGTGATAGTAGTAGTGGGTGGCAGTGGTGATAGTAGTAGTAGTAGTGGGTGGCAGTGGTGATAGTAGTAGTGGGTGGCAGTGGTGATAGTAGTAGTGGGTGGTAGTAAGAAGTAACGGGTAGTGGTGATAGTAGTAGTGGGTGGCAGTGGTGATAGTAGTAGTGGGTGGCAGTGGTGGTAGTAAGAAGTAACGGGTAGTGGTGATAGTAGTAGTGGGTGGCAGTGGTGATAGTAGTAGTGGGTGGCAGTGGTGGTAGTAAGAAGTAACGGGTAGTGGTGATAGTAGTACTGGGTGGCAGTGGTGATAGTAGTAGTGGGTGGCAGTGGTGGTAGTAAGAAGTAACGGGTAGTGGTGATAGTAGTACTGGGTGGCAGTGGTGATAGTAGTAGTGGGTGGCAGTGGTGGTAGTAAGAAGTAACGGGTAGTGGTGATAGTAGTACTGGGTGGCAGTGGTGATAGTAGTAGTGGGTGGCAGTGGTGGTAGTAAGAAGTAACAGGTAGTGGTGATAGTAGTAGTAGTAGTGGGTGGTAGTGGTGATAGTAGTAGTAGTGGGTGGTAGTGGTGATAGTAGTAGTAGTGGGTGGTAGTGGTGATAGTAGTAGTGGGTGGCAGTGGTGGTAGTAAGAAGTAACAGGTAGTGGTGATAGTAGTAGTAGTAGTGGGTGGTAGTGGTGATAGTAGTAGTAGTGGGTGGTAGTGGTGATAGTAGTAGTAGTGGGTGGTAGTGGTGATAGTAGTAGTAGTGGGTGGTAGTGGTGATAGTAGTAGTGGGTGGCAGTGGTGGTAGTAAGAAGTAACAGGTAGTGGTGATAGTAGTAGTAGTAGTGGGTGGTAGTGGTGATAGTAGTAGTAGTGGGTGGTAGTGGTGATAGTAGTAGTAGTGGGTGGTAGTGGTGATAGTAGTAGTGGGTGGTAGTGGTGGTAGTAAGAAGTAACAGGTAGTGGTGATAGTAGTAGTGGGTGGCAGTGGTGATAGTAGTAGTGGGTGGCAGTGGTGGTAGTAAGAAGTAACGGGTAGTGGTGATAGTAGTAGTAGTAGTGGGTGGTAGTGGTGATAGTAGTAGTAGTGGGTGGTAGTGGTGATAGTAGTAGTGGGTGGTAGTGGTGGTAGTAAGAAGTAACAGGTAGTGGTGATAGTAGTAGTAGTAGTGGGTGGTAGTGGTGATAGTAGTAGTAGTGGGTGGTAGTGGTGATAGTAGTAGTAGTGGGTGGTAGTGGTGATAGTAGTAGTAGTAGTGGGTGGTAGTGGTGATAGTAGTAGTAGTGGGTGGTAGTGGTGATAGTAGTAGTGGGTGGCAGTGGTGGTAGTAAGAAGTAACAGGTAGTGGTGATAGTAGTAGTAGTAGTGGGTGGTAGTGGTGATAGTAGTAGTAGTGGGTGGTAGTGGTGATAGTAGTAGTGGGTGGTAGTGGTGGTAGTAAGAAGTAACGGGTAGTGCGTAATAATACACCTGCATATGCATTACATACGTGGATCTCTCCTCTCTCACAGCGGCGGCGTATCTCCTGGTCTCCCTGATTCCCAGTAACTCTTTCCGGCAGATGTTTCGCTCCACTCGTTCACTCCACATCCCGACGAGGGACCTCCCCCTCAGTCCAGACACCACCGTTGTCCTGCACCAGGTCTGCTCTAACACATTACATTGCATTTCATCTGCATGTGGAACTCAAAGGATTGGATTACTTCCATGTGTTGTGCAGCACTAATGTGTGCTGTACGTCTATAGCGGAGTGTAGACCTTTAATCTTCAACTGTTTATACATAACGTGTGTTTAAGGTACTCTTTAATACATTAAGTCTAGAATGGCCAGGTTCTTAGCTCGAGCTTCTGATATATAAATATGTAAGTGTGTGTGTGTGTGTGTGTGTGTGTATGTATATATATATATATATATATATATATATATATATATATATATATATATATATATATATACAAAATCATCCATTGGTTACAAATTTAAAACACACAAGCATTAGAGTAATCTAAAAATTAGTCATTAGATTATTCGGCTAATTCAAAAACAGAGTCTTTAGATTAATCAATTAAAAAATTAGGTGCTAGCTCCTGTAAGTAAACACAGTCAGAGTCTGCTTTAAGACTCTTGGGCTTATAAATATTGTAGCACTGTGGGTGGAGCTACCCATAATTCTTTACAGTTTAGGTTATTTTTCGCTAGTGACGTATAGATTAAGTACTTTTGTTTACTCTTGTAGTTAAAGGTGAGCTCTGCACACAGTGTACTCACATTTAGTTCCAGTCACTGAATGTTTCATACGTTATTGATGGTGTTGCGTTTTCTGGCTACTTTGCCTACAACAGTATTATATTCTTATTTAGATCTAATTTGAGACTATTGGAGCAGCTCCATGCTGCAGATGATGTGACAAGATCGCTTTATTCAACAAATAACTTAACAAATAAATAAACGTTGCCGTTGTGTTCTTCCTTCTGCAGGTGTATAACCTCCTGCTGGGGCTGCTGGGCCGGGCTAAGCTCTACGTGGACGTGGCAGTCCATGGCACCACCAAGCTGGTTCAGTACTTTAGCTTCATGACCTACTGCTTGATCTCCAAGACGGAGAAGCTCATGTTCTCTGGATACTTCATGGACCTCTGGAACCTGTTCCAGGTAAAGAGTGGGAGGCTAATCACTGCTGTGGGTGGATGTTGGGCAGTGAGCTCACATGATGACTGTGATTTAGATTTTTAAATGGAAAACATACAATTTGATGTGACACCAGTTTCTTCTCCCCCTCCTACCCATCTGCCCCTGTGCCTCCACAACACCCTGTCCTTGTCTCTTCCCTTCTTCCTTCTGTCCTTCTCTCTCCACTCCAGCCCAAACTCTCAGAGCCGGCGATTGCCACCAATCATAACAAGCAGGCTCTGCTGTCGTTCTGGTACAACGTTTGCGTGGACTGCAGTGAGAATGTGCGTCTGATCGTGCAGAATCCTGTAGTGACCAAGAACATCGCTTTCAACTACATCCTAGCGGACCATGACGACCAGGAGGTGGTCTTGTTTAACCGGGGGATGCTGCCGGCCTACTACGGAATCCTGCGCATGTGCTGTGAACAGTCGGCCGCGTTCACCCGCCAGCTGGCTTCACACCAGAACATCCAGTGGGCTTTCAAGAACCTTACACCACATGCCAGCCAGTACCCGGGGGTATGTATACACACACACACACACACACACACACACACACACTCTTTCAGCTTTTATACAGTGTCTGGACATGCGTCCTGCATAGTATGAATGCATGTCTGTGTAAAATGTCCTACATGTATGCAAGAACTTATATATACTATTTCTTGTATTTATTCATATAAGTATATATACACTGATCACTCCACTGACCATACAGGAGCACTTTGTAGTTCTACACTTACAGACTGTAGTTCATCTGATTCTCTGTATACTTTATTACCCTGTTCTTTAAAGATCAGGACCCCCACAGGACCACCACAGAGCAGTTATTAGTTGGATGGTGAATCATTCTCAGCACTGCAGTGAAACGGAACTAAATACAAATGCACATCCACATGAATATCTCTCTCTCTCTCTCTCTCTCTCTCTCTCTCTCTCTCTCTCTCTCTCTCTCTCTCTCTCTCTCTCTTTCTTTCTTTCTCTCTCTCTCCCTCTCTCTTTCTCTCTCTCTCTCTCTCTCTCTCTCTCTCTCTCTCTCTCTCTCTATCCAGGCGGTGGAGGAGTTATTTAACCTGATGCAGCTGTTTGTGGCTCAAAGGCCAGACATGAGGGAGGAGGAGCTGGAGGACATTAAACAGTTTAAAAAGACCACAATCAGCTGCTACCTACGCTGCCTGGACGGTCGCTCCTGCTGGACCACACTTATCAGGTACAGTCACACACTGACCGCTCCTCAAAGGACGAAGAGAGCAAAACATGTAGTAACCCAAATTAATCATTTCCATCATCCAAAATGTTGGGTAACTACTACTACTACTAATAATAATAATAATATTAATATTATTATTAATTATACATGTGTATATATACAGCTACATACGCTTCTATGAAAAGGTCTTAGGCACCTAAACAGCGTGTCTGCAAAATATGATTTAATGTTTGAAGAATATGAACAAAAATTAATACAATAAAAAAGCTCTAATTTTTTTGTTGATCTAAGCTATTTGTAATAGTTTTGTTTCGCTGTTCTCTGTCAGTGCCTTCCGTGTGTTGTTGGAGAATGATGAGGACAGGTTGTTGGTGGTCTTTAACAGAGGACTCATCCTAATGACTGAGGTAAGTGTTGCACACTTCTCGCTTGTCTGTGTTTTTTTTTTTTTTTTTTTTAATTTTATTTAACCTTCTTTGCTTGTTAACAGACAGTATTCCGTTATGATTGTCTCTCACCTCCCCAACTTTTTTCTCTCCTACTCTCACTCTCTCTTCAGTCATTTAACACCTTGCACATGATGTACCACGAGGCCACAGCCTGTCATGTGACTGGTGACCTAGTGGAGCTGCTCTCCATTTTCCTCTCAGTGTTAAAGGCAACAAGACCCTACCTACAGCGCAAAGGTACTACAGAGGTCCTGCGTTACCCACAGTAAACCCCACATACACTACAGAGGTCCTGTAGTACCCACAGTAAACCCCACATACACTACAGAGGTCCTGCAGTACCCACAGTAAACCCCACATACACTACAGAGGTCCTGCAGTACCCACAGTAAACCCCACATACACTACAGAGGTCCTGTAGTACCCACAGTAAACCCCACATACACTACAGAGGTCCTGCAGTACCCACAGTAAACCCCACATACACTACAGAGGTCCTGCAGTACCCACAGTAAACCCCACATACACTACAGAGGTCCTGCAGTACCCACAGTAAACCCCACATACACTACAGAGGTCCTGCAGTACCCACAGTAAACCCCACATACACTACAGAGGTCCTGCAGTACCCACAGTAAACCCCACATACACTACAGAGGTCCTGTAGTACCCACAGTAAACCCCACATACACTACAGAGGTCCTGTAGTACCCACAGTAAACCCCACATACACTACAGAGGTCCTGCGTTACCCACAGTAAACCCCACATACACTACAGAGGTCCTGCGTTACCCACAGTAAACCCCACATACACTACAGAGGTCCTGCGTTACCCACAGTAAAACCCCACATACACTACAGAGGTCCTGCGTTACCCACAGTAAACCCCACATACACTACAGAGGTCCTGCAGTACCCACATTAAACCCCACATACACTACAGAGGTCCTGCAGTACCCACAGTAAACCCCACATACACTACAGAGGTCCTGCGTTACCCACAGTAAACCCCACATACACTACAGAGGTCCTGTAGTACCCACAGTAAACCCCACATACACTACAGAGGTCCTGCAGTACCCACAGTAAACCCCACATACACTACAGAGGTCCTGCAGTACCCACATTAAACCCCACATACACTACAGAGGTCCTGCGTTACCCACAGTAAAACCCCACATACACTACAGAGGTCCTGCGTTACCCACAGTAAACCCCACATACACTACAGAGGTCCTGCAGTACCCACATTAAACCCCACATACACTACAGAGGTCCTGCAGTACCCACAGTAAACCCCACATACACTACAGAGGTCCTGCGTTACCCACAGTAAACCCCACATACACTACAGAGGTCCTGCAGTACCCACAGTAAACCCCACAAACACTACAGAGGTCCTGCAGTACCCACAGTAAACCCCACATACACTACAGAGGTCCTGCGTTACCCACAGTAAACCCCACATACACTACAGAGGTCCTGCGTTACCCACAGTAAACCCCACATACACTACAGAGGTCCTGCGTTACGCACAGTAAACCCCACATACACTACAGAGGTCCTGCAGTACCCACAGTAAACCCCACATACACTACAGAGGTCCTGCAGTACCCACAGTAAACCCCACATACACTACAGAGGTCCTGCAGTACCCACAGTAAACCCCACAAACACTACAGAGGTCCTGTAGTACCCACAGTAAACCCCACATACACTACAGAGGTCCTGCAGTACCCACAGTAAACCCCACATACACTACAGAGGTCCTGCGTTACGCACAGTAAACCCCACATACACTACAGAGGTCCTGCAGTACCCACAGTAAACCCCACATACACTACAGAGGTCCTGCAGTACCCACAGTAAACCCCACATACACTACAGAGGTCCTGCAGTACCCACAGTAAACCCCACAAACACTACAGAGCTCCTGTAGTACCCACAGTAAACCCCACATACACTACAGAGGTCCTGTAGTACCCACAATAAACCCCACATACACTACAGAGGTCCTGCGTTACCCACAGTAAACCCCACATACACTACAGAGGTCCTGTAGTACCCACAATAAACCCCACATACACTACAGAGGTCCTGCAGTACCCACAGTAAACCCCACATACACTACAGAGGTCCTGCAGTACCCACAGTAAACCCCACAAACACTACAGAGGTCCTGCGTTACCCACAGTAAACCCCACATACACTACAGAGGTCCTGCAGTACCCACAGTAAACCCCACAAACACTACAGAGGTCCTGCGTTACCCACAGTAAACCCCACATACACTACAGAGGTCCTGTAGTACCCACAGTAAACCCCACAAACACTACAGAGGTCCTGCAGTACCCACAGTAAACCCCACATACACTACAGAGGTCCTGCAGTACCCACAGTAAACCCCACATACACTACAGAGGTCCTGCAGTACCCACAGTAAACCCCACATACACTACAGAGGTCCTGCAGTACCCACAGTAAACCCCACATACACTACAGAGGTCCTGCAGTACCCACAGTAAACCCCACATACACTACAGAGGTCCTGCAGTACCCACAGTAAACCCCACATACACTACAGAGGTCCTGTAGTACCCACAGTAAACCCCACATACACTACAGAGGTCCTGTAGGACCCACAGTAAACCCCACAAACACTACAGAGGTCCTGCAGTACCCACAGTAAACCCCACAAACACTACAGAGGTCCTGCAGTACCCACAGTAAACCCCACATACACTACAGAGGTCCTGCAGTACCCACAGTAAACCCCACATACACTACAGAGGTCCTGTAGTACCCACAGTAAACCCCACATACACTACAGAGGTCCTGTAGTACCCACATTAAACCCCACATACACTACAGTAATTCTGTATTAGCTACAACTGTTTGCATTAGTATTAAATGTCATCATTATTGTGTTTAGTATTATTAGTGTTATTAGTATTGTGTGATTAGTATTATGTGACTAGTATTATTAGTATTATTGTGATTAGTATTATTAAAATTATTGTGATTAGTATAATTAGTATTATTAGAATTATTGTGATTAGTATTATTAGAATTAGTGTGATTAGTATAATTAGTATTATTAGAATTATTGTGATTAGTATTGTTAGAATTAGTGTGATTAGTATAATTAGTATTAATGGTATTATTGTGATTAGTATTAATAGTATAATTGTGATAAGTTTTATTATTATTATTAGAATTATTGTGATTAGTATTATTAGTATTGTTGTGATTAGTATTATTAGAATTATTGTTATTAGTATTAATAGTATAATTGTGATTAGTATGATTAGTATTATTAGAATTAGTGTGGTTAGTATTATTCTCTGGTTATGGTAGTGATGTATTCAGAGTGATGATTTCTCTCTCCAGATGTGAAGCAGGCTCTGATTCAGTGGCAGGAAAGGATTGATTTTGCACATAAACTGCTGACTCTGCTGAACTCCTACAGTCCTCCAGAGCTGCGCAACGCCTGCCTCGGTAAAATAAACATCTCCATCTCCAAACTCTGCGTCTGTAAAGCACGTCCTCAGCCTCTCTGTGTCACTGGTACAGCTTTCGTGATGCTGCTTTCCTGTTTGATACTGATGTTGAACCTGAAGCGTCCACCAGGACTTTGTTTCTTAATTGAAGATCTTAAGAGTTAATGTCAGTCTTTCTCCTCTTCATCAGACGTACTGAAGGAGCTGGTACTGCTGAGCCCACACGACTTCCTGCACACACTCGTGCCCTTTCTGCAGCACAACCACTGTACTTATCACCATAGCAACATCCCCAGTAAGTCCAACACGCACTGTTTAATTATACTGTTATTACATTTCAAAAGCAAAGGTAAACATGTTCTCCACCAGTTTCTAAATTAAATATCACAGACCTTCAGCTCTTTAGTTCTCATATCTGAGTTTTTAAATAAATAATCTCTGTTTTTTAATAATTAACATCAGCGAGTACGGCTGAACAGTTACAGCTGTTATTAAACTTTACATATTAATTACATAGTTATAACTCGATATGTGTAATATTACAGTACATTTCTTTTTCCTTCTCTCTCTTTCTCTTTCCTCTTTTTCTCTCTTTTTCTTTCTCTGTCTTTTTGTCTTTCTTTTTCTTTTTTTCTTTTTTTCTCTTCTTTTTCTTTCTTTCTCTCACTATTTTCTCTTTTCTTTTTCTTATTCTCTTTCTCTCTCTGTCTCTTTTTGTCTTTCTTTTTCTTTCTCTTTC
>CM038722.1:30879796-30882296 GCA_021613375.1 Megaleporinus macrocephalus
TCAAACGTTTTAGATACACTACCAGTCAAACGTTTTACATACACTACCAGTCAAACGTTTTAGATACACTACCAGACAAACGTTTTACATACACTACCAGACAAACGTTTTAGTACACTACCAGTCAAACGTTTTACATACACTACCAGACAAACGTTTTACATACACTACCAGACAAACGTTTTAGATTCACTACCAGACAAACGTTTTAGATTCACTACCAGACAAACGTTTTAGATTCACTACCAGTCAAACGTTTGATTCACTACCAGACAAACGTTTGATTCACTACCAGTCAAACGCTTTAGATACATTACCAGTCAAACGTTTTAGATACACTACCAGTCAAACGTTTTACATACACTACCAGACACACGTTTTAGATACACTACCAGACAAACGTTTTAGATACACTACCAGACAAACGTTTTAGATCACTACCAGACAAACGTTTTAGATACACTACCAGACAAACGTTTTAGATTCACTACCAGTCAAACGTTTTAGATACACTACCAGTCAAACGTTTTAGATTCACTACCAGACAAACGTTTTAGATTCACTACCAGACAAACGTTTTAGATACACTACCAGACAAACGTTTTAGATACACTACCAGTCAAACGTTTTAGATTCACTACCAGACAAACGTTTTAGATTCACTACCAGACAAACGTTTTAGATACACTACCAGACAAACGTTTTGATACACTACCAGACAAACGCTTTGATACACTACCAGACAAACGCTTTGATACACTACCAGTCAAACGTTTTAGATACACTACCAGACAAACGTTTTAGTACACTACCAGCCAAACGTTTTAGATACACTACCAGACAAACGTTTTAGATACACTACCAGTCAAACTTTTAGATACACTACCAGTCAAACGTTTTAGTACACTACCAGTCAAACGTTTTAGTACACTACCAGACAAACGTTTTAGATACACTACCAGACAAACGTTTTAGATACACCACCAGACAAACGTTTTAGATACACTACCAGTCAAACGTTTTAGATACACTACCAGACAAACGTTTTAGATACACTACCAGACAAACGGTTTAGATACACTAACAGACAAACGGTTTGGATACACTACCAGACAAACGTTTTGGATACACTACCAGACAAACGTTTTAGATACACTACCAGACAAACGTTTTAGTACACTACCAGACAAACGGTTTAGATACACTACCAGCCAAACGGTTTAGATTCACTACCAGACAAACGCTTTAGTACACTACCAGACAAACGTTTTAGATACACTACCAGACAAACGGTTTAGATACACTACCAAACGGTTTAGATACACTACCAGACAAACGGTTTAGATACACTACCAGTCAAACGGTTTAGTACACTACCAGACAAACGTTTTGGATACACTACCAGTCAAACGTTTTAGTACACTACCAGTCAAACGTTTTAGTACACTACCAGACAAACGTTTTAGATACACTACCAGACAAACGTTTTAGATACACCACCAGACAAACGTTTTAGATACACTACCAGTCAAACGTTTTAGATACACTACCAGACAAACGTTTTAGTACACTACCAGTCAAACGTTTTAGATACACCACCAGACAAACGTTTTAGATACACTACCAGTCAAACGTTTTAGATACACTACCAGACAAACGTTTTAGATACACTACCAGACAAACGTTTTAATACACTACCAGTCAAACGTTTTAATACACTACCAGTCAAACGTTTTAGATACACTACCAGACAAACGTTTTAGATACACTACCAGTCAAACGTTTTAGTACACTACCAGACAAACGTTTTAGATACACTACCAGTCAAACGTTTTAGTACACTACCAGACAAACGTTTTAGATACACTACCAGTCAAACGTTTTAGTACACTACCAGACAAACGTTTTAGATACACTACCAGACAAACGTTTTAGTACACTACCAGACAAACGCTTTAGATACACTACCAGACAAACGGTTTAGATTCACTACCAGACAAACGCTTTAGATACACCACCAGACAAACGCTTTAGATACACCACCAGACAAACGTTTTAGATACACCACCAGACAAACGTTTTAGATACACCACCAGACAAACGTTTTAGATACACCACCAGACAAACGTTTTAGATACACTACCAGTCAAACGTTTTAGTACACTACCAGACAAACGTTTTAGATACACTACCAGTCAAACGTTTTAGTACACTACCAGACAAACGTTTTAGATACACTACCAGTCAAACGTTTTAGTACACTACCAGACAAACGTTTTAGATACACTACCAGTCAAACGTTTTAGATACACCACCAGTCAAACGTTTTAGATACACCACCAGACAAACGTTTTAGATACACTACCAGTCAAACGTTTTAGTACACTACCAGACAAACGTTTTAGATACACTACCAGTCAAACGTTTTAGTACACTACCAGACAAACGTTTTAGATACACTACCAGTCAAACGTTTTAGTACACTACCAGACAAACGTTT
>CM038722.1:30887296-30947296 GCA_021613375.1 Megaleporinus macrocephalus
CTCCAGCCTGCAGGACGCGGGAGAGGGGCGGAGCTGCAGCCTGCAGGAGGCGGAGTCGGGCCTGTGTGGCCACACCCCCTCACAGGGAGCTCTGAATTCTGGGACGCAGCAGCCGGACATTCTGGACATGCTGTACCGCACCGCCGAGGCCGCCGTCGCTGAGGTCGCTAAGCTCTCCGCCGCCGGTGGTAAAGGAGGTTCACGGGCCTCGTGACATCACTTTGTTGTCTTTCCTTCTTTTCTCTCTCTCTCTCTTTTCTCTCTTTCTTTTGATTTTCCGCTTTGTCTTGATTTTGTCCTCTGCCTTCTCTGTCCGCTCCAGTGGTGTCTGGCTTCGTCCAGCGCAGTTTGGTGATTTCCCAGTTTGGATATCTTTTGATTTGACCCTTGTTTCGGTAAAAGAGTGGCTCAACCGTACGCCAATGTTTCTAACATTGAAAAGCCGGTGGCCGGCGCTTAGCATGATCATTCATGAGCCAAGTGCCCCATCCAGGCTCCGCCCACAAACACACTCTTTCAGGCTTTACGGGAATTGTAATAAATTTCAGTTGGAGATTGAGGTCATTATTAGACTTTGAGGTCATTATTAGACTTTGAGGTCATTATTAGTCACTAATCCAGTTTCTGTTGTGGTAGCAACTCAAAACTTGGTAGAAAAAGAATTTACCACCTTACTAACGTGATTACCAGGCAAAAACCATAACACCCCATTATTTTATAGATCTTTACACTCCTACAGAATAAATATTGTTTAAAATCCATATTGCATATAGTTACTATCCAAAGAGAAACTTGTATCCCAATTTAGTCTGTTTTTTTTTTTTTTTTTTAAACATCATTTGAACACAGCAGCTGCCGTCAACATTGTCTACCAATTTCACGATGAACGGACCAATAGAAGTGCTCCAAAATAGCTTGAACAAAATTCTGGTTCCATTGACTTGCTTTAAAAGTGAGGAAGGTTTTAGGCCTCTCCTGTAAAGCTGTATTTTGGACCGTCTGCTATCTTATTTTCTGCTTAGTTTATTTGTAAAGCTTGTCCAACCAAACAGCTCCTACCACCACGTTTACAGGTGGTGCAGGTCAATGGGTGGCTCATTCACTTCCATTCATTAGCATCATTAGCGTTGTTCGCTGAAGCCGGCAATCACCGAACTGAGCTGCAGACGTTGAGTTTTTTGCCTCCTCCGGTATGTCTGTCCGTCTGTCCGGCTTTCTGTCTGTTCATCTGTTCGTCCGGTTTCTTCTCTGGTCAAAGCTTGACGTTCATGGTTTTTTGTGCAGTGTTAAAGTTGCTAAGGAACTATGGACCCTGAACTTGAGCAGTTAGCGTAGTTAACACCTACAGTCAGCTGCTGCGAACATTCTAGCTGAGAAATAACAACAAAACAAAAAAACGAAATCAATCACGAAATAAAGGAAAAGAGGAGAGTAGCAGCTATAGCACATCTATCAAAGGGCAAAAAAGTTAGGTTTTTTTTCCCTTTATATCTTGTTTTTTCTTCCCTTTTTTTTTTTCTTCCCGAAGTGGTTTATTTGTTTAGAGGTTGCTGTTCTGAGACGGGGAAAGGTTTACAGAGTTTTAGTCCCTCTTTTTTTTTTTTTTTTTTTTTGTTCCTAATTTAATTTGCATTTTTAATCACTATGTATTATTGTCTTCTGTGCCAGTTTTGTACTTATCGCAGCGAGGCGGAAAAGTTGCCTTGCTGATTTATTATTTTTTTTCTTCTGTGGTTGATATCAAAGCTACGTTTACTTGTACATTTGAAGGGGGGGAAAAAAATGAACCACGACAAACTTGATTCTGTAAAGAATCTTCTAGTTGTTGCCTGGCGTTGTAAATGAGAAGATAAAAAAAAAACAAAGTATATATATGTAAGATATATGTATACAGTATATATCCAATGTTAAGTGTCGTATATACTGTATATATATAAATCTACTGTGTATATACATATGCTGTATATGTATATAGACTTAATGGTGCTTTATCAGACACAAAAAAAAGTATGTGTTGCTTGAATAAAGCACACCTGATGTAACTGTTGGAGCTATATTTTATTTACCAAGATACATTCCATAATCTATCTAATGTCATCCTTGCATTTTCTGTTCTCTTGTTATGTTTTTCAGTTTGTTTTTTCTCTTGATTTATTTTAATATAGGATAACTTAATAAAATTTTAATATGATTTAATTATGAACCAACTCAGACGGCCGACTGAGACTTCTTTGATTTGTGGCAAGGCGCTCACGGACAGACGGACGAGGCTTCTTCAGCAGTTCTATACATTTATTGCACAATCCCATGTAATCAGTCGCTCAGATTTCACTGCACGTCTTACAGAAGAGTGGATATGAACGTCAGCACCAGCTGAGCGCTGATATAGGTGTGTTAAGACAAGCGAGTGCAGACTGTGTTTAATTAAACATCTTCACAGGATAGAAAAAAAACACACTAGTAAAAACATGAAGACTGTAAACCAGGTAGACGAGCGCGTGAGTAGAAAACCGATCCCAGTCGAGAGGAATCGGTGAAGCTGATGCTGAAATTGTGATGCTCAAGTGTTTAGTTTTTATTATTATGCACAGCTGCTCCATCCCTGCGTTTGTCCCACTGCTTAGAAACATAACCTGTATAACCGGACCTGTTTAGAGCCTCTCAGTGTTGCTTCTGCAGCATTTCTTTCTTTTTCTGTCCAGCGTTGATGGGTGTGAAGTCCTCGTTAACCAGCCTACTGGTGTTTAACTCGTTTTTGGACGTTTTTATATCCTAAACTAAAACAAAGAGTTATATGGTAACTGGAGATAATACATTCACTGTGTTTACATGCACTGGAGTCTACGCAAGTCAGACAGTAATCCGACTTCTGCTTTGCAATGAGACAGACTCAGATGTTTTTCATTAAAACAAGATAAATAAGAACACACATCTAGATCCTTCATTTCGTCAAGCATGCGGTTTCTGCTTCGCTGCTGTGAAAGAAATCAGATTAAGGGGTTCACATGCACTGAGAAACCTGATTAATACTGAGCTAGAACCCAACTCCTCCGATTTCTGGATCTTAATCTGATCTAAGAAGTGCTGTTAATCAGATAATCAGATGGGGAGCGCAGGATGGTTGTGCAGCATGAGCAGTTTGAGAGGAGGAGCGAGGTGAGTGAGTACATGCAGTTTGGAGGCTGTACATTAAACTAAACCATGACTGAAAATGAATGAGGCTCTAGGGGGAAAAGAGGGATGGAAAAAAAAAAAGGACCAACAAGACGTGTGGGTCAAACCAACGCTGCAGTCATGGTCAGAGGTCTGCCCTGAGTCTGTGTACATGAAACGGTGTCCTGTCAGTCGAGCAGAAGTTAAGTAGTTTGGTGTGCACTTTTCCATCCCATTCATTCTCTATGGGTGAAAAAATTCTGAGAAAATACTCTGGGAAAAAAATCCACCCCTGGAATTCATGCATCCCATCAAAAAGCTGTATACAAGCCTGAATCACACAATCAGACCAGACAATCTGGAGTTGGAACAGAGTTGATAATTCGAGAACTGTATGTACGATGAACATCTGACAGAAAGCAAAAACTAATAACAATAAAGTTGAACAGAAAATAGAATCAACACAATAACACTTTACCAGACACGGTATGTAGTACCATATTAGCACTTCTAGGGTTTTATATAAGTTTTATACTAAATCTATTCTATAGCTGTGTTCATATGTCCAGTGTTCTAGGATGAGGCACTGTTTTAGACTTACTGATGTTACCAGAGGATTCAGGATTGGAGGTGTATATTGTATTTTGTATATAGTGAGTGTGTAAGTAGGCTGTCTAGGTAGGTATCTGTGTAAGTATCAGTGTTCTCTCCTCATCTCTCCTCATAAAACAGATTACTGAGACTCTAGTTAGAGAGAGACTGCGTCACGGCTTGTTCCCGCTCACTGCACGCGACCAACGGTTTAGCTAGTTGCTAAGCTACCGGCTGGCTATCCAAAACAATAACAATTAAAAATCCGCTAGCATAAATGCTAATGTCTCGAGAATAAAACTGCTAAATGGTGAACGACTCGTTACAGAGTTGATAATTAAATATTGTTTTGTGTGATTATATGACCAGAAACACATTAAAACACCAGAGAGAATCAAAATAACTCACATTTTAAAACCACTTCACTGCTCGTAGATTAGCCTGTGTTACATCATGGGATTGTCTTAGCGGCTGAGGAAGAGTTCAATACTTCCTTAAAATCAGGTCTAAATAAGGTTCCTTAGTAAACAGTAAGTTTAAGGTTAGTAAGAATTTGGACAGTCTACATGTCAGGAGTCGCATACTATGACATAAAATGCTGCCTATGTAGACCCTCACTAGGTTTTAAGACAGTCACATCATTTATTAACTAATCATTAGGGGATAATAATGGAGGTCTTGTGAATGACTGGTCATTTTTATCCTTTCATCACTGCAGCTTGTGTCCATCTGTGTGCTTTTTAGGGTTTTGTGAGTATTTTTATAAATTAGCTTAATTAAATATCTCAGTTCTGTGTGGGGTGTTGCTTGCTGTTATATTTGCACCCGGCATCATCCTAGAACACTGTACACCTGCTGTGCATCATTATAAATCAGTGCGTATCTAAGAGCAGCGCGTGATGGGATGATGGAATGTTGCTCTATTTTCAGCTCCTGTCCTGGGAGGCAGCGATTTGAGGTGTTAGAAAGCTGCCACTGCCGTCTGTCCTTTCTCTGACGCTTCTGATGCTCTACAGCCTCGGTAACTTTCCTGATCCTTTGGAAGAGAAACAAAAGAGCAAGTGTGTAAGACATGTAAACACAGGTAACATAACCATAGATCTCAGAACATCAGAGCCTCTCTTCTATTAGGGAGGTTTAAAGGAGCAATATGTAAGATAATGCACCCTGACAGATTTATACACCAAACCAATAGGGAGCAATGTAACACCAGAAAATGCCTCCTCCTCCCTCTTCTAGAGGCAAAGCTGCAAGTCCAGCAGCAAACTTAGTCCTTTTACTCGTCAAGAGTGTCTCCAGTGGTGGAAACAGAGCCAATGTTAAGTTTAATGATGTAAGCGGGAGCAGGATGGGGAAGCACTGCTTCGTCTTCTTATGCTGGACTCATTCTACAGTGACTCACTGTCGCCTTTTTAGGTGCAAAGTGGTATTACGAGACAGGACTGGCTGGGTTTAGCTGATTAGCATGCTAACTTCAGTAGATATCTCTGTAACATGACACATCGATGCCTTTGACACACCGTCAAAATTGTCATTTTTTCATATTCTGTTTATCATTTTAGTTTTTTATGGAATGTTTTAAAGAAAAACGAGTACATATTGCTCCTTTAATTCATTTATTTTTACTTAATGTGTGTCCTCTTACCTCCTGTGTCTCTGTAAACACCTTGCCGTTGGTGAATCTGTAAAGAGATAAAAAGGAAGACAAAGATATTAAAGAAGATCTGCAATGGGACATCTTCCCACTAAACCTGGAAAATAACGCTGAAGTAAATCATCTGCGGCGACGTCGGGTTGAACCCTGTGGAAAGTTACAGACCAGTAAGCTGTTTTCAGCACTCACACGTCACTCATGTCTGTCTTTCCGATGCTGAAACTTTCTCTATCTGAATCTTCCATGTCCTTCCTCTTGACAAACCTGAGTCAACACAAAAACACAGTGAATTTAATTGAGTCCAGCACTGTAGAACAACTGGGAAATCAACTTTATGTAGTGTATCTAAACAGGTTACTGGGTATACTGTACGACATTTGCAATAATGTTATGGAAAGCCTGTCCTACCTAGCAACAGTTGCTACTCAAGAATGCATTTGTCAGACAGCTTGAACAACAGCTTATTTTTATTACTTTGCATTTTACATGCAAATCATTTACAGCTCACTTACTTGATCACCATCAACACTACTACGACAATGAGCCCCACAAGGCTGAGGGATAAGAGAACAGCAAGGGCAATGACCACAGCTTCGTTAGACCCTTGTGAAACTCCAGAACCTCCTCCGAGTTCCTGCTGTTCTACCTCCAGACCAGAACCAAACACTTTCTCCAGCTCTGTTTGTACACTTTCCAGTTCACTCTTCAGCTTCCTGTAGGAGTTAGAAAAATGGACCTTGTTAAGCGGGTACAAGCGCATGTCTAAACCATCATCATTTCAAACTGAGTAGTCGCTCAGTCTTATATAAACTTCCCTTATGGTTCCTGACACTGTTTGACATACTGTTATGGACAAATATGGACAAAAAGCATGTTAGCATAGCATTCCGGCCCAAAGAAAAACCAGTCACTTTACAGGAGAGGCCAAAAACCCTATCTTTTTCAACGTAAGTCAGTGTAAAGAGGTCTTATTCCAAGTGATATTGGCCTATTCATCATGAAGTTCTCACAGGATATAAAGAGCAGCTGTCATGTTCAAATAATATAGAAATGGAGACATGTTTTTCTTTGGACAGCGATGATAGTAGTAGTAGACATTTTTATATTTAAAACCGTGGACACCAAACATGTCTCAGTACAGTGGCCGGCTGCTTCAGGGTCCACTTACTCATTGACCTCCTTGGCACTTATGATGACGGCATCTGTGACTGTTGCGATAAAGCTGATGTAAGTCCTGGCGGTGGTCTCTCTGAGGAGTGAACGCATCACGTTTCCACTGTCCGCTCTCAGGCTTAAGATGTTCACGCTCCAGCCGAGCGTCTTCTGCAGAGAACTGAGGAGGCGGTAAAAGAAAGTATTGGAGTACTTGGAGTATTTTTTTTTTTTTTTTAAATGAAAAGATCACATTTGGCATAACAGTCATGTGGCTTCAGGCAGTTGACCCAACTGTGATCTTACTCTGAACAGTCCATTTAGTTTTGTCCAAATCTGATAATAATCAGAGACTGCTGTTCTTTAAACCAGCTAAAGAATGACCTGTTAGTCATTTCTCTAACCAAAGACTGAAGAGCAGATTAGTTAGATCTTAGTGTGGAAGATCTACTACACCAGAAAAGAGCTTTTAAACCAAACGATATTCTCACTGAACATTTTGCTGAATGACCCAACATGGGACCCCCAGTGTACCAGAGGGTATTTAAACACAGTTTAATATGGATCAGTCCACAAAGTTGTCAAACTGCGGTCCAAAAAAAACCTCTTAAATAAAAGCGTTTGTAATCTGTGGGTTAACAAAACTGCTTGCACTGTATTTTACTCACTTCTGCGTCTCCAGAATGTTCTTCTCTACGACGTGAACCGGCTGGTTGAGTGCGATCACCACAATGTCATTACTGCCGCTGCTCATCACGTCCACCTGAGAGGCAAACACAGATACTGTAACGTCTCACTAGACCCTGTATGCACATTTTACTACCAGTGAATGGAAGCTCATCACCACCAATCAGCGCAGTCACGTTCATAATGTTAATTAACCTTAAATATTCGTTGCTCCACCCACAATTTGTTGACGGGTACGGTTGCTAGCTCCGCCAAGCTTTACAGAACATTGCCATAAATCTTATTAACCAAACAAGAAATTTCTGAGTGCTGGTGTTATGAAAGTTGAAAATTGAGACATGCTGTTATTTTAACTGTGAAATGCAAGATGCTAATAAAAGGTTTGAATTTTAATATTATATTCATGAAGTGACTACATCTTCCATGAGCACTTGGACATAGGTACTAAATTTAAGGGGGGAGCTTTGTGCAACTCTTTGCTTTTTCTCAGTTTGTCCCCTCCTGAACACACATCCTACATAGTCCTTTTATATTTTTTGTCTTTATGAGGTCCATTTATGACATTTGTGTAGTTTTATGTATGGAAAACTGCCATAATTCAATTTAACATGACCATTTTACAACCTATGCTTATCCCTTATTCCCTTATTCTTTGAGCCTCATTCTGAAACACTTATTTTCCCTTTAAGATATAATATATATATACACTACCGCTCATAAGTTTGGGGTTACAGTGAAATGTTCTTGTTTTTAATGGAGTATCTTACTTCCTTAACACAACAATGGACTGACGGGTCTCTACAGAAAGTTGTTTCTTTCAGGTCATTTTGAGGCTTTAATACAAACATTTTTATTCTTTAAAGATCATCTGATACACTTACATTAATTGTGAAATGGACAGTATTGTTTGTGAATTGTATGAAAATTGCATTAATTGCAAGTGATCCTAAACTTTTGAGCGGTAGTATATATATATATATTTTTATTTATTTATTTATTTATTTATTTATTCATTTATTTTTACCCACAAATGGACTACATGGTTTGTGAAGTAAGCGATAAATTCTGAAACTTGTTGAGTTCTGCTGGAATATAAGCTCACCTTGAGTTCGGCTGTAGCAGAGAGTCCATGCTTATCTGTAGCTTTGACCTGGACAGTTAAGAACTTGCCGCCCATTCCTGTCAAATCCAGCACGTAGACCTGACCAGAAGAGCTGTCCACTTCTAGCAGTGAACTGGACTCCTTCAGAGAATACTGAAGCTCCTCATTGTCCCCAACGTCAGGGTCAGTCGCCTGCAGAAACAGGAGAACCACAACTGGAATTAAAAGTGAATTAACAATTACTGTATTTTTATTTTAGCTCATTTAAAAGAGTAAGACGTGGACAAAGTCAGTGAGAGTGGTAATTATGTTTATATATAATGTTGCTGTTCAAAGAAAAAAAAACAAAATCTCCAAAATATTTTATTACAGGTCTTTGAGCATTTCTATTGGTCCATTTATCATGAAATGTTCACAGGATATAAAGAGCAGATGTTGTGTTTAAATGATATGAAAATATTTAAATTGAGAAAAATGGAGATTCATGTTTTACTTCTGTACTGTGACGATATGACACATGATATATAAAGCATATATATATATATATATATGGAAACATACATTCAGGACATTTAAAGCAGAAAAGTAATTAATAATAATATTACTTGTTCAGAATTATAATGTACCATCATTTATGTTACATATATATCTCAGAAGACGAGTGTAGGTTCACTGGTGGTTTTGATGGAATAAGATGTCTATATTTGGTGGTATTTGATGGTGACCCCTGGTTCCCATCACCGCCACTATAAAGACATCAGTTAATTTAACCAATTCATATTAAACCTCTCAAACATCTTTGTTTACATCTGAACAGTTAGGAAGTCTTAACCTAAATCTAAGCCTATCAGGTGTACTGGCAGGACTACCTTTATTGTGACCACTGGAAAACTGAACGGAGCAACGCTGAAGATCTTGGCCTCATACTTTTCACTGTCGAAAACTGGAGGCTCGTTCACATCTTCTACTTGAAGCACCACCTGAGAGGGGGGGGGAAGCAGGTGAGGGAGGATACACCTCATCCAGTTGGTCACTAGAACTTCTGCAGTATGATATGTTTGTGTGTTTATGTGTGTACGTATGGGCTAATACCATGGTCTCAGCAGTTTTGGGAGGGGTCCTGTTGTCAGTAGCTTCCACTTTAATGAAGTACCATTCCTGTTCCTCTTTATCTAGAGCCAGAAGAGTCCTGAGAGCGCCGCTGTTGTCCACAGAGAACAGGTCTGAGTGTGAGGTCAGTTTGTAAGTGACCTCAACCAGCTGGCTTCCGGTTAACGCATTAACCACGCCCACTTCTGTTTCCTCTGGCTCGTTCTCCTTCACTGAGAAGTGGTAGGTGGAGTTCTCAAAAGCCAAGTCGTCCATCAGAGAAGCCACTCTGATCTCGATCAGGACTTTTGCTGAGAAGGAAGAAATAAACGAGTGAGAACATGGTGGGTCTACTCAACATCACATAGAGAATAAGGTTGTAGATCAGAGCAGCAGTGCCAGGAGCTCACTCGATACTGAGTGTATCACTGCAATAACAATACCACAGCACTTACAGTAATTACTGATATCGTTTTCTCACTGTGGATCTATATTATTAGCTTTTGAGACAATATCTCAACCACTTATTAACATGAAAAGTTTATTTATGGACCAAATAAATTTGTATTTATTTATTTTTTTTTTTAGACTTTTAAACTTTATTAATATACAGTTACATCAATTAATTATGCTTTTTTATACCTAAAGCTAAAAATTCTACTTCTAGCCTCAACCTAAAACCCCAAGTTTGTAGATTTAGTTAGAATATAGATGGAATGAAGGGATAAAAACATTTTTCAGAGTACAAAAAAATCCAAATTTTTACACACAGCTTAGAGTTAAATTAAGACAATATATTTAATTTTTAGTAAATCTGGAGTTATTTACAAATCAGTGTTTCCACTAAACTAACCCAGATATTTTTACTGAATTCTATTCCATCAACAGCCTGTTCACAATATATTTATATTGTTGTTGTCGTCACAAGAAATCATCTCCAAAATAGTAACTTTTTTTTAAATGGAAGTTATTACATTCAGGCTGTTTGTCCAAGCAATTTTGGACCATTTCTATGGATCTAGTCATCGTTAAATGGCAACACATAACAAAGAGAAGCTGACAGCATTTAAATTCTACAAAAATGGAGATACAGGATACGAACAGTGACAATATTGTAGTCCTGCTTATTTTCACAGTTTAAAAGTCAAATAGTAAAAAATATTAAAACAAATAAATAGTACAAATCATATTTTATGTTGGCCACCACTTTATAAAAGCGATGTTCCACTTACATTACTGTTTACAGTTTATACTTTTTAGGCTTAATGCTTTTATAATGCATGAGCTCACAGGGCTGTGTTTACTGAACAGCACGGTGTTTTTAAAAACTTTGTTATAACAGTTCAGAATTCAGTTGTGTATGTGGTCATATATGTGTATCAGTTCTGTATAACTGATTTCAACATAGCTCTGTCAGTCTGAACGTTCAGTAATGTTCCCCGAGGCTACGCACCTGTACTGTTTCTTGGAGGAGTTCCATGATCCTCTGCAATAACAGAGAGCTCAAGGTCCAGGTCTTCAGTGAAGTCAATAAGGTCACGAGTCCAGGTGATGTCTCCTGTCTCAGGATGAAGATCCAGCAGCTCAGCTTCTGAAGAGAAACTGAAGGCAAAAAACATTGCCATTAATTAATTCAGTTATTTATTCATAAATTGTATTTATCGAGAAGTATTCATTCAGAACATGTTCTGTATCACAGTAACTATCAGGGTTCTGCTTTATGACTTATTTCTGTTTGTGCGCTTATTTGCATTTATTTATTTTTTTAGATCATTTTAAGTTTTATTCTGTTACTTAAATTAATTAAGCTTATTTAATTCCTGAAGTTAAAATTTCTGCATTTAGCCTTAATCTTAAACCCATATTAAATTAGATTAGATTATCCAATTAAAGTAGGAGAATAAATCCTAATTTAGTGTTAAATTAAGATCACTTATTCTATTGTTCCTTCCATCCATAATCTAACCACATCTGGTTGAATAATGTAGTTTGAGTTTAGTTTTAAATTTAATGTAAATGTAGGTATGTCTAATTTTAAAACTGATTTTAAGACTTTAAAAGAAAATAATAGTCTCTACTTTGGGTGTCCAAATGAGTGACATACCAGTTGTCAGGGTTTTTTAGCACTGTTTTGATGATTTAGATGAAGTAGTAATTTATGAAAACATATTAAATATATGACTTCATGGTTTCCCACATAAATTTATTATAACATGTACTATAACAGCAGAAACGTTTTTTTTAGTAAAGCACATGGACATGACTTTGGAATATACTCACTCATACATGTTTAGCAGTCCATTTTTTTTTCCACAAGGGGAGAGATATTAGCACACAGTCATGAACCCACACCAGCAGGAGCTTACAAATGTTTGTTTACATCATGTTGATTACTATAGTACACTGTCGAGGCTTGATTGATGAAGAATGTTTCTGACAGAGCTCATGTTAAAACAGTAAGTTAGAGATTAAATGAATTAGTTACAGAGAAATGCTTGAGTTTCTTAAAACTTTTCAGCTGACCTGTAGGAGATGAGAGAGTTGTTGCCCACGTCCAGATCTGTTGCAGACACGGTCAACACAACATCTCCTTTCTTCACGTCCTTAGCCAAAACACGTGCTGAGTACAGTTGCTGGCTGAAGATTGGATCATTGTCATTCACATCCGTTACAATAACTGTCAGCGTGGTAAAGTTCTGGAGAAGGAAGATTGTTTAATCACTTTCAAGGAACAATTCATTCCAAAGTGTTGCCATAGCGTAACTTTTGACATACAGTACAGTTATTGTTCCTGTATCTGTAGGTTAGTAGCCAAATGCTAGACTTTTATACTCATGTAAGAAGCAGAAGGTGTAATGTTTACATTTGTTGATGGTTCTCCAGAATCTCTTGCTTCGATGACCAGCTCATAAACATCTTGTGTTTCCCGATCTAGATTCCCAGTCACCGACAGAATCCCATCCTGAAACACACATACAAGGAATATTTACATAATCTCTGAAACCTTAGTTTAGAATCCACACCAAGGGCGTAGAGTTGCTCTTGACATTAGTGGGGACCTATGAATCTACCCCACCCCCATCTTTTCTCTTTGCTCCGTGATAAAAGGATAAAGTACTAATGTACTACATGTGCTTTTAATATACTTCATGTGCTTTAAACTATCTGGAATAACAATTCATAATTTAATTCATTAATTATATAATGTTAATGTTAAACGAATGAGGGACAAAGAAGTAGTTTAGACTTCAGTTTACCATAGTGCAAATGAAACAGGCCTGCATAATCTCCACAAAACCAACAAAGTAACCATCACAAAAAAACAATCTCTCTCAATGTGTCAATGAAAGTACAAGACATGTTTTCATCTAGATAATAGTTATATAATAGTTAGTTGCAAACTAAACTAACCAAACGTAGCTACAGAGTCTCACGTAACAGCTGGGAAAGTCACAGCCAATCACACTGGCTGTATGTGTTACTGTGAGGTAGGACTCCAGTAGAGAATAATCGCTGGATATAGGTGGGGACTTCCATCCATGCTAATTCTACTCCCTTGATCCACACCCAGTAAGATGAATAGATTTTTAAAACATGCTCCAAATAGAACTTCTCCACAGCAGTTAGACTATAACCATGTTTTCTTAGTAAGAGTTGTTATTACTAATTCTGTAATTGAGCTGGATAAGTTTTACACCTCACCTTAGAGATGGTGAAGACGTTAGTGTGGGAGAAGGTGGTGAGGGTAACCTCTCCATTCGGCCCAATGTCTGCATCGCTGACTTGTATACGATACACTTCTCCTGTGTGGTCCTCAGAAACCTCCAGAGGATTTTGTAGATCTATGAATTGCGGGTTGTTGTCGTTGACATCCAGAACTGTTATATTGATCTGGGCAGTGGCGCTCAAGCCATCAACAGGCTGGTCTACAGCCACCACCTGTGGAGGGGACAGAGGAATGAGAAGGTTTGAGATGTAGAATGGTCTTATTAGAAAGCATGCATGCAAAGCAAACTGTGGAAGGGGGGTTTTAAAGCAGTGCTGTAGAAGAGCCACAGTATGTCCTGTATTTCTCCAGTTGCTGTCTAAAAAGTGTATCTCTGGGGTTTTTTTTAGTTTTTTTTTGCTTTATGAATAATTTGCTGCCCTTTGTATTGTGTTACAATTCCATAATGATGAAACAGAAACGTTCCCAACTTGCTTCAAATACATTCTTACATTGACTTACATTGAAAGAAAAGACAGATACTTGGAGATACTTATTTTTCTTTTGTAACAGTAACAATTTTAAAATATCAATGGCTTTAAACAAATCTTTCTCTAGTAAAGCTGCAGTGTACCACCCCTTACCATGAACAGTGGTTTAGACCACAGGGCCACTGCTCAGCCAAAACTACAGGCAAAGACAACAACCCCCAGCGTGCACCGCGCTAATTAGGACATTGGAAGCACCTGCCAATTACCCTATTTAAACAAACACCAAACCACTACCCCTTGCCATGCCTTTGCTGAGGGGTAGCCAGTAAACGAAAAGAAAACAAAACAAGCAACAAGCTCCCAGAAAAAAATATCTAAAAATAAAAGCAGGAGAAAGAAAACTCAAACATGCTCCCAGAAAAAATTCTCTATTCTAGAGAAATACTCTAATTCTCTCCATTCTCTATTTTGCAGACGCCTGAGTCGCGTGTTCCTTTGTTCTTGTTACCGCCAAAAAACTCTCCCTGAAAGCGGGTGGGTTTTTGTATGCGCTACCTGTTTACACCTTCTCATTGTGCCAAAACCCTCCCTGAATATGGGTGGGTTTTCAGTCATGCACATTATTTTCACCAGTTTTCACATTTTCCCGTTAACTCCCTGTTAACTAACACTCTGCCACGTGACTCGTGGGTGTGCGGCGAGTCACGAGGCAGAGCATAAACGTAAACGGGTTTCCTCCCTGCACTTGGGTCTGCGTATTCACACCACAGATCTCTGAATCCCCAAAACCTTTCTTCATTAAGCTGATCAATCGTGAAACATCCGACATGGGTTAGTAACCAGAGCTTTTCAGTTAGACTCAACACCTCAGCCTGAAGCTACCTTGCTGATCCCAGAATTCCATCCTGTACTGAGCTGACAGTGTCAGGGATGATGAACTTCACCTGTATGATGTAGTTGTCTCTTGTCTCTCGGTCAAGGTTGGCATCACTCCGCAGGTGGACGACACCTTGACTGGTAATACTGAATGTATCACTTGTCAGTAGGAAGTGTCCGTTGGAGAATCCATCCTTAAAAGAGAAGAGCTTATTAAAAACCAAACATCTAAAATGACTAACAGTAATATGAGCTAGTCGCCTCATCGCCATCTGGAGAGGTGATTGAAGGCTGTTCAGATGAAATGCTAGCGAAACCCCCTGCTGATGATGTATCTTGAAGGTAAAAGGTCCCTGTCCAGCGAAAACATCCATGTTGGCCCCACATGGGTTAAAAGATAGGCTGCTAATTGGGTTCCCTTTAGGCAACCCAGTTTCGGCCCACAACGATTTGTCCATTGTCCAGTGTGGGATACTAATGGGATACTAATGGGTCTGAGCTGTAAGTGGGGCCCCACAGCAGGTACCCAATTGATGCCCACAACTGTAGTTTAACTGGGGCCCACACCAATAGCCTAAATGGGTCCATAACTTTAACCCAGCTTGACCCCCAGCAGCTGGGGCCCATGAATATAATCAAATAGGGGCCACAAACTACTAACTAACTGCAAAGTACTTACCCAACTGGGGCCCATGTATCAACAATCAAAAAGTCACTACAAGCCCACATAAAACCTATAGAGCCCAAATAAAACCAATAGGACCCACATGGACCTGTTGGCTGGGAAATGTCTCACTGGTTGCCCACTGTTTGTATTTCTGTGTACAGCAGTGATAGAAAACTGATATATAAAATACACCTAATACTGAATTCTACTAATCAATGTGACTGAGGGATGACTATCACTCTGGATGACAACATATTAATTGCTATGGACAATGAAAGGATCATGATCGCATGTGGCAGCCATTTCTCACCTCATCCTCATCTGTCACCTCCAGTATTACCAGTGCAGATCCAGAGGCTATGTTCTCATAGACAGCCACATCATACTGATCCTGGCTGAACTCTGGAGCTTTATCGTTCACATCCTGTACCCAAACGATCACCACAGAGCTGCCTGTAAGAGAAGGACTCCCACCATCCCTTCCTTCCACCTGCAGCGTATACTTCTTCACCTTGCTGTAGTCCATCTTCTCAGCCAGGCTTATAGTGCCCGATGTAGAGTCTATGGTAAAGGCTGCGGGGGAAGAAGGAGGCTCCTGCTTGGAGATGTGATACGACACAACGGCATTGGGACCCTCGTCTTTGTCGGTTGCGTTAATGCTGATCACATCTGTTCCGATGGTGCCGTTCTCCAAGATGCTGGCCTCATATTGTTGCTTGGAAAAAACGGGGGCGTTATCATTTACGTCAGTTATCGTGACCACCATAGAGGCCTCAGCAGAGAGAATTGGTCGACCTTGGTCTTGGGCGACCACTCGGAAGTTATACTTGTTCTGGGTCTCTCTGTCCAGCCCTGCTGCAACCTTGATCAAGCCAGTTTCTGGGTGGACACTAAACATCCCAGCAGAGCCCTCTAGACTGTAGCGTACCTCCGCATTTAGACCTGCATCTGCATCCTGGGCCATTATGGAAGTTACATTGTCTCCAATTTCTGCATCCTCTGGTATTTCAATAGAACCAGGGATGGGGGCAAACTCAGGGCTGTTGTCATTGATGTCCAGTACCTCCACATGGACCGAGGCGGTGTCCGTGTTGGTGCCGTCTGTGATGGACAGCTGAACAGTGTAGGTCTTCTGGGTTTCGTAGTCAAGTTTGGTTTTTGTTGTGAGCATTCCTGTTAGCTGGTCTATGGAGAACTTATCTGTCTCTGTTTCAACTGCTAAGGTGACGGGAACAACAGGATCCACAGAGAAAAAATCCACCTGGAGATCAAAACATGGGACATCTTAACTCTTTAGACATGAATTGTGACTCAGAAAGAACATTTTAGATCAGTTCTAGATCATTCTAGAGCAGTGAAAACAGTATATTTTATCTTAGTACAACATGAATAGGTCTATCGTTCTAGAACTGTGTGAATTGAGGACATTGTTTTAGAAGAATGGGAATGGGGAAATATGGTAGATCTTCCCAGAAGAGTGGAAATAGGAGACTTCATCAGTAAAAGAGAACATTCTAGGGCCATGTAAAAAATGGTGATCATTCTAGAGTAGTGTAATTATGGGCGCTAACTCTAGAACAGTGAGAGTTCTATTAATCATTCTAGAGCAGTGTGAATAGGGGGATCATTCTTGAACAGCATAAATGAGAGAAATCAGTCTTGAACTATGGGAATAAGAGAACATTCTAGAACAGTGTGAATGAGAGTGTGCGATCGAGATTAAACCTGCTAGAACGGTTTAAATGAGACAGAACGTTTTAAAACAATATGACTGAGACAGAACATTCTAGAACAGTGTAAATGAGATAAAACATTCTAGAACAGTGTGAATGAGAGAGAACACTAGGACAGTGTGAATGAGAAAGAACATTTTAAGACAGTGTGAATAAGATAGAACAGTCTAGAACAGTGTGAATGAGATAAAACATTCTAGAACAGTGTGAATGAGAGAGAACACTAGGACAGTGTGAATGAGAAAGAACATTTTAAGACAGTGTGAATGAGATAGAACACTCTAGACCAGCGTGAACGAGAGAGAACACTCTAGGACAGTATCAATGAGACAGAATACTCTAGACCAGTGTGAATGAGAGAGAACACTCTAGACAAGTGTAAATGAGACAGAACACTTTAGACAAGTGTGAATGAGACAGAACATTTTAGGACAGTGTGAATGAGACAAAACACTCTAGAGCAGTGTGAATAAGAGGGAACATTCTAGGACAGTGTGAATGAGAGAGAACACTCTAGAACAGTGTGAATGAGAGAAAATACTCTAGGACAGGGTGAATGAGAGGAAAACTCTAGAACAGTGTGAATGAGAGAGAATACTCTAGGACAGTGTGAATGAGAGGGAATACTCTAGAACAGTGTGAATGAGAGAGAATACTCTAGAACAGTGGGAATGAGAGAGAATACTCTAGACCAGTGTGAATGAGAGGGAATACTCTAGAACAGTGTGAATGAGAGAGAATACTCTAGAACAGTGAATGAGAGAGAATACTCTAGAACAGTGAATGAGAGAGAATACTCTAAAACAGTGGGAATGAGAGAGAATACTCTAGAACAGTGGGAATGAGAGAGAATACTCTAGAACAGTGTGAATGAGAGAGAATACTCTAGAACAGTGAATGAGAGAGAATACTCTAGAACAGTGAATGAGAGAGAATACTCTAGAACAGTGAATGAGAGAGAATACTCTAGAACAGTGGGAATGAGAGAGAATACTCTAGAACAGTGTGAATGAGAGAGAATACTCTAGAACAGTGGGAATGAGAGAGAATACTCTAGAACAGTGTGAATGAGAGAGAATACTCTAGGACAGTGTGAATAAGAGGGAACATTCTAGGACAGTGTGAATGAGAGAGAACACTCTAGAACAGTGTGAATGAGAGAAAATACTCTAGGACAGGGTGAATGAGAGGAAAACTCTAGAACAGTGTGAATGAGAGAGAATACTCTAGAACAGTGGGAATGAGAGAGAATACTCTAGAACAGTGTGAATGAGAGAGAATACTCTAGAACAGTGTGAATGAGAGGAAATACTCTAGAACAGTGTGAATGAGAGAGAATACTCTAGAACAGTGTGAATGAGAGAGAATACTCTAGAACAGTGAATGAGAGAGAATACTCTAGAACAGTGAATGAGAGAGAATACTCTAGAACAGTGGGAATGAGAGAGAATACTCTAGAACAGTGTGAATAAGAGAGAATACTCTAGAACAGTGTGAATGAGAGACAACACTCTAGAACAGTGGGAATGAGAGAGAATACTCTAGAACAGTGGGAATGAGAGACAATACTCTAGAACAGTGGGAATGAGAGAGAATACTCTAGAACAGTGGGAATGAGAGAGAATACTCTAGAACAGTGTGAATGAGAGAGAATACTATAGAACAGTGGGAATGAGAGAGAATACTCTAGAACAGTGTGAATGAGAGGGACTACTCTAGAACAGTGTGAATGAGAAAGAATACTCTAGAACAGTGTGAATGAGAGAGAATACTCTAGAACAGTGGGAATGAGAGAGAATACTCTAGAACAGTGGGAATGAGAGAGAATACTCTAGAACAGTGGGAATGAGAGAGAATACTTTAGAACAGTGTGAATGAGAGAGAATACTCTAGAACAGTGTGAATGAGAGGAAAACTCTAGAACAGTGTGAATGAGAGAGAATACTCTAGGACAGTGTGAATGAGAGGGAATACTCTAGAACAGTGTGAATGAGAGAGAATACTCTAGACCAGTGTGAATGAGAGAGAATACTCTAGAACAGTGTGAATGAGAGAGAATACTAGAACAGTGTGAATAAGAGACAATACTCTAGAACAGTGTGAATGAGAGACAATACTCTAGAACAGTGGGAATGAGAGAGAATACTCTAGAACAGTGGGAATGAGAGAGAATACTTTAGAACAGTGTGAATGAGAGAGAATACTCTAGGACAGTGTGAATGAGAGGAAAACTCTAGAACAGTGTGAATGAGAGAGAATACTCTAGAACAGTGTGAATGAGAGAGAATACTCTAGAACAGTGGGAATGAGAGAGAATACTCTAGAACAGTGTGAATGAGAGGAAAACTCTAGGACAGTGTGAATGAGAGAGAATACTCTAGGACAGTGTGAATGAGAGGAAAACTCTAGGACAGTGTGAATGAGAGAGAATACTCTAGAACAGTGTGAATGAGAGAGAATACTCTAGGACAGTGTGAATGAGAGAGAATACTCTAGAACAGTGTGAATGAGAGGGAATACTCTAGAACAGTGTGAATGAGAGAGAATACTCTAGAACAGTGGGAATGAGAGAGAATACTCTAGAACAGTGGGAATGAGAGAGAATACTCTAGAACAGTGTGAATGAGAGAGAATACTCTAGAACAGTGGGAATGAGAGAGAATACTCTAGAACAGTGGGAATGAGAGAGAATACTTTAGAACAGTGTGAATGAGAGAGAATACTCTAGGACAGTGTGAATGAGAGGAAAACTCTAGAACAGTGTGAATGAGAGAGAATACTCTAGAACAGTGTGAATGAGAGAGAATACTCTAGGACAGTGTGAATGAGAGGAAAACTCTAGGACAGTGTGAATGAGAGAGAATACTCTAGAACAGTGTGAATGAGAGAGAATACTCTAGGACAGTGTGAATGAGAGGAAAACTCTAGGACAGTGTGAATGAGAGAGAATACTCTAGAACAGTGTGAATGAGAGAGAATACTCTAGGACAGTGTGAATGAGAGGAAAACTCTAGAACAGTGGGAATGAGAGAGAATACTCTAGAACAGTGAATGAGAGAGAATACTCTAGAACAGTGGGAATGAGAGAGAATACTCTAGAACAGTGTGAATGAGAGAGAATACTCTAGAACAGTGGGAATGAGAGAGAATACTCTAGAACAGTGGGAATGAGAGAGAATACTCTAGAACAGTGTGAATATGGAGATTGTGAAGACTATAGTTAGTTATACAGGTAAATTTGGGGTTGCTTGTGTTGGAGAAGACTGGATCAGTTTGTTCTGGGCTGATGGCAGTGAATTAGGCTGGTCATGTTTCTACATGTTACAGGTAGCCTATCGAATGTGAGCAGCTGTAGTGTTACCTGGAATAACAACAATTCCCTAGTGCGGCGTGCAGTACAGGACTCCTGGCCCTGCTACTCTCCTGCACTTCATATTCATGTGTTTTCCTGAACTGGAGCTTTATGATTCAGACTATAAGGGCTAGTCTGATTCAGCCAGGTAAAGCTGGGGATTAGAATCAGGATTGTTGCGATGGGGCAAAGTCTGCGCTACGGGGGCACTACAGGACTGGAAACAGTTTCTATCACTGAGTAATAAATTCACCATCATCTCTCATAAACACTGAGTCCTGAGTCGGCCATGTTCCCCCTTTTTAACAACAGTGTCGCACTTCAAGACTTTCACCTTGACAATTTCTGCTCCTGGCTCTTGCTCCTCCTCTACCTTCCCCTCATAAACTTTTTGGAAGAACTGGGGATGGGATTCTCCAGGTGCTTCAATCTCCACAAGCACAGAGGAGGATCTGTTCATGGTGCCCCCTAGAGAAGTGGAGGTGAATTGCAAACATTGAAAGTGAAGTTTATCTGTAAATTTCAGGTCACACAGGTTGAAAAGTGAGAAATAACTGACTTACTATCTTGCGCCGTAACGTGGAGTGGAAACCGAAGGATTACGTTCTTCTGAAGATCGATGGTTTGCATTAACGTTATGTCACCTGTGTTTTCATCGATGGCAAAATGTTCCTGTTCATTGCCGAATTTAATGAAGTAACTGATCTGCCCGTTTGGCCCTTCATCTGGGTCTGTTGCTTCTACCTGTACATCGATTATATCTCCCGTCAGGAAATAAGACCTTTCTTAGGGTTTACTGGGCTGTAATTATGTAGCTAAATATACATACACACACACACACGCCCATGTTGTATAATGAGATTACGTGACGTAGATCATGGACATGTTGGAGATAAGCTGATGGTGCCTCTGCTGGGAAAACAATTTGATAACAATAACAACGTCACCTTGACAATTTGCATTCCAACAGTCTGATCCATGGAAACTTTGCCCTCATACTTGAATCTTCCAAACTCTGGGGTGTTGTCATTCTCGTCAGTGAGGACGATGTTCACAGTGGCCAATGCACTGAACTCAGAAGGAGCGTTCTCCTTGGCCTCAATCTTTTAAAGAAAGAAAAGACAGCATGTTATCGCCATCCGAAGAACAACAAGTATCTCCAATTTGTCCATCTTTATTTTTTTGCATTGTTTGAACGTAGCAGCTGCCGTTTACATGGTGTTAAGATTTCATGATGAATGGATCTATAGAAATGCTCTAGAACAACTTGCAAAACATTGTGGTTTCAGTTCGCTTGCATGACATTCAAAGATATGCTATTGAAATGCAGTATAATGATAAAAAAACTCTACAAGTAAGAGGTTTCCTATGGGCTGGCTACCTCAGTGTTGGTGGGCTGCTCACCATAGTGATGTATGCTAGCTTCCCTGGCAATAAAATCTTTGGTTTAATAGGTTCTTCCTATTCTTCTTGAATTTGTGTAACAACTCTTTCCACCAAACTCTTGGGGAATTTTTAATTTTTAGATTTAAAGAAGTTCTCTAATGGTATGCCAGGCATAGCTGCAGTTACAAAGCCATATAGGACCAGTTTGCTACAGCGCCTCTCTGAGGCAGACCAGTGCAGCAGCTCTGTTTAGTTAAGAACCCCAAAGACATAAGATAGATGATGGATGAAGCAGGTAAACAATGATTGTCTGGTTTAACCAAAGAAACAGCTTTATATACAGGGACCCCCAGAGTTTTAAGGTAAGAAGAGATGAATTAGGCTGTCCCTGACCCACTGCCCCCACAGGACCCACTGTATTTCACACCTTGAATGTAACTACAGGCTAAGTGCCAAATCTGCAGAAGCCCTGAATTAATGTTGGGAGGAACATAACAAATCTCTTCCAAAATCGAACTCACTCTTCGCTTAGCAAACAGGGGCCTGGCTTTAAATCCCAGCAGCCAAAGCCCCCCAGAATTCCAGCCCCAGGTTTCTCAGAGCTCCCCTTCCTTGCCCTGCCTGAATGGTCTTTACATTTCGCAATAGTGCTCTTACCTGAAAGTTAAAGCTGCTGGTGGTCTCTCGGTCCAGGTCAGCAGATGTTTTGACCCAGATAGATCCATCCGGGCTGATGGAAAATGTAATTGTATCTGGAATAATCCGCAATGTTCCCACGAAACCTCCCTGGTGGCAAGATGAATGTGTGATGAATGTTCACAACATCTCACATATCAAACACCACTGCTGGAGAATTTGAGTTTGGATTTCTAGAAGGTACCTGATCTAGGTCTGTGACTTTGGCTTGAAGTACAAACATGTCATTTGGAGAGTTTTCCGGAATAACTGCAGTGTACTCAGTCTGGTCAAACTCCGGTTTATTGTCGTTCACATCTTCAACAGCCAGAATCACAATAGCATTGGCTGACTTGGTGCTGTCATCCTGCTGAGCTGCCTACAAAACAGAAGCCATACTACAGTGTGAGACTTGATGTTTATTTTGAATTAGTTTTTATTGTTTGTTTGTTTTAATTTACTTCCAGAATTTGCTCAGTGGAATTCATACTTTGCTTGCGCAGTGCTTCCTGCCACACAACCCCAAAGCATAACAGATCCACAACCATGCTTAGACCTCCTATTATGTTATGGGTCAATTTGACTTGTTTCCACTCTGACCTGTCTGAAATACTGGTTACCCACCCTGAAGAAATGAAGACTGGTAGACTGAAGACTGGTCAAAATGCTATATATACCATGTGTTCTCATATTTCATCCATCTGAGTCTCCTGAGAATTTATAATGACGTTCTACTGTTTTGGCTTGACCTGTTTTTGAGTGTATTTGTACTGTTTGGCTCAATTTGACCTCTAACATTATGAGTATAATTAGTTTTATTATAATAAAACAGTTGACAAGGTGTTATTTTCATGAAATGCTGTTTTATTTTTATTTCATCAATCCAAAGCACTTGCTTCTAAAATACCTGCTGCTTATCAGTATAGTTGTACGTACTCCAAGTCTTTACTGTTTGTGATTATTAATGGGTAATGGTTCCTTCTGAGGGGCATTCTGAAAAGCACAGACTTCGGGGGGAACTATATAATGGGGAGTCAGCATTGATTAAACAAGAGTGAGCTGCTGCTGCTTGTCTCCTGCTGGTGAGAAACTCCACATCAACACTAGTGTCTGCCATTTTGCAAACCTATGTGTAGAAGTCTTGTGTGTGAAAGCCAATCAGCTATATAATAATGAGCCCCTCCCCCAATCAAGACCAGCATTAGTCGTGGGTGCGGCCCCAAGTGTTAAAATGTGGAAACGCTGTATAGCATTTCTTGAGGCATCCTCCAGATACTCAGTCTACGCAGATGTACTAGTGATCACTACTCTAGATGGTAGAAGCTTTCGTACCTGTATTTGAAGGTTTATTGTTTCGATTTTTTCTCTGTCCAGTGACGTCGTCACTGAAATGACCCCGCTGTTTGGGTCAATGTTGAAGTTGCTCAGGAACTCATTGGGGTTGACTTGAAAAAGAAAACAGACAAACCAAATGTATTATTTTAAAAAAAAAATTCAGCCTGCATGTCAGCCGGATTGGACGTCAGCTACTGAAACGTGTGATAAGTCAGGATTTACAGCCAGTGGATTGTTTTGTGGGCAAAGCTGTTTAGAGTCTGTGACTCATAGAAAAAGCAGCGGATTCTAAATTAGATGGAGTGAGATTGTGATAAGATACCGTACCTGCAGTTATGCTGTAAACTACAGGCTCGTTAATTCCTGTGTCTCCATCTTGAGCTTTTATGGCATCTGGAAGAACGTTTGGGAGTGGGCCCACCTGAAAGCAAAGTTCAGAAAGACTTTGTATTATTAAGGTCCCAACACTGAAAGTCAATTTCCTTGAAATAAGAGTTTGATCTACTGTCTTTATATTAACATTCTGCCTGTTTTGGATTCATATTTTTGTAATAGCAAATGAACCTTTTATGTACATAAACCTTTTCTGCCTCCAGCAGTTTAGCCCCGCCCAATCATACTGCAGTTATATGTAGTGTTTCACCAGCACAGACTGGTGGTGGCACAATGGAAGGAATCCAATCAGAACAGAGACCATTTACATACACTACCGCTCATAAGTTTGGGATCACAGTGAAATGTTCTTGTTTTCAATGGAGTATCTTCTTCCTTAACACAACAATGGACTGACGGGTCTCTAAAGAAAGTTGTTTCTTTCTGGTCATTGTGAGTCGGTCAGCAAGCCATCAACTGCTGATCTTCAGATACTAAACTAACCTAGAATGTTGTTCTCCCTTTTATACTCACTTATTAGTAGAATGTTTTTCAGCTGTGCATCACAATTGAGCAAGAGTGTCCTAACAACCAATTAGTAGTATATACAATCAAAGGCTAAACATACCCTGATCATATTACATGTATTGTTGATTTTCTAAATGTAAATAAGTGAACACATCCTCTATGGAGATCACACTTAATTGTATACAATGTATACATTTTTTAATTTGCTGAGTTTTAAAATATTGGAAAGAACATAAAATGTGGTAGACAATTTGCAAAAACTACATTGTATGTATTATTTATTCCATTAGACATTTTGGGGATTAAATAAAACCAAAAAACTCAAAGTGTGCAGAAATGTGTATCTGTAGAGGACATGTTTATTTATTTACACTTGGAATTTAAAACATGGAATTTAACTAATAGTTCTTAAACTTTTGCTTATTACTGTGTCAGCCTTAAAAGCAGAGTAACAATCCATTTATTTCTAAGGTGTTAATATTATGCTGGCTTGGTATAAAAAACTTCACAAAGAGTTATTAGCGAACACTGGGGAAAGTAACATGTAGGGTTAAATGGGTTCTATCTAAGGCTCATGTGAATGACTGGACAAGACATTGACATTGAATACCTCGTTCTCTGGAATGGACGCCTGGTACAGAGTGTGGTCAAAATAAGGGTTCAGGTTATCAATGTCTTCCACATTGATGATGACCATTGCTGTGTCCTTCTGGTCACCAATATCCTGTAGATAACAGAAAGGTGAAGTTGGCTGAACAACATGTTCTCCAGAACAACTAACCAACAGTTAACAACATGAAATGAATATGTTCATTTAAACTCAGTTACAACTGGAGCAAAAATATACTGAAGGGAAAGTAAACGTTCATAGAGGAAGTCTATTACTGAGTTCCTATCATGAGTATTGACATAACTAACCACCGAATCTTCTTTTTGGGAAAGTTTTGGAACTTTAAAGCAGTTTACGTGTCTTATAGCATGTGCTGTAAATGTACAGTGTGTTTTTCATGCCCTTATTTAACAATAACCATTACAAACTACAAGTTCCAAAACAGCAGATTATTTTAAATTAAATCAAAATTGCTTTACATTAATCTACTTTTGCATGAATTTTAGAACATAATCAGAAATCCGTCTCTAGAAATCATTGAGAGGGTTTTATTGAACTTTGTATTGCACTTTGTATTCTTTGTTCTATGCTTCACCATGTTGTTCCTGGAGGAACCTAATTTCACTCCACTGTGTACTTGTATGTAGATGGAATGACAATAAAACCCTCTTGACTTGAGTTTTTTTCCTGCATTTCCAGTTTTGGAGATCATCATTGAAAAACCCAACAACGAGATAAATGGGGAAAAATGGAATTAAACAAAATCTAAACTTGAAACTAACTTTTCTAGTGAGACCAAACTGCTGTAGATGTCTATTTCTGTAGAGACATTTATGGGCCTCAATACAAAAATAAATGCAAAAACAGTCAAAACCGAAATTAGCTTGTTTAAATTGCTATTGCATTATGTTGCAAACATGTCAGTGCTTTTAAGGCCACTACCAACCAACGTTAATCTAAATATTCAAATAAGACGTATCATTTAAATATTATAAATCATAAATACATCGTGTTGCAGGTTATGTATGATCTGATTGAAAGCAGTTACTGTAGAGGAGGTGCTCTATGAATAAGACTATGATAAACAGACGTCAGGTCTGTCTGTGTAGTGTTGTTAGAGGAAAACTGGGGAGGAATGGATATTAAATTGTGTCAGTCTTTATACGAGGGGGACCCTTTCTGATCACCAGTGCGATCGTCTTCCCAGTGGTTACGCCACTGGTTCGTGTTAATAATACCATCAGATGTACATGATCTAAAATCGTGCCACAAAACGTATGTGTATTTGAATAATCTGACCAGCTGACTGCTTACTTTTCCACTCCCAAAGCTGATCACAAGAAGTTTAGACTTAAAATAATAGAAGTATCTGAATTAGAGGGTTAATGTTTACCTTAGCTTCCACAGTGAAAGTGTGCTGGTTGGCAATATTGTAGTTAAGGCGGCTCAGCAGCCTGATGGTCCCATCGCCCCTCAGCTCAAACTCAGCTGGAACTGGAGGCTGAAGATAAACATAAGAAAAGTTGATATTCAGCCCAAAATAAATAATTTAAGGTGAACACAATACTGCGAGAGCACTGGAGTTAGTGAAAGTTTTAGTTTTTCCCCTGCGGTCTTCATACAACATTTGTGTAGTATTATGTACCAAAAATGAACGAATTAATACATTTCTCTATTCACCCCTTACATTGATACACACTGCTTTCGTTTTTAGGCCTTTATAAAAGAGATATGTAAATGAGCTCTATTCTGATTGGCTGTCCTGTGTTGTGGCTCATTCAAAAAGCAGCTAAAACACCCCTTTGATGTATACATGTGGAGTAAATAACTGAAGGACATGCAGCATGATAAGGGCCTTTCAAATATTATTCAGACAAGATAAAAAACGCAATAAAGAAAACACGCAATAAAGAAAGTGGCCTTTTACCCTTTTATAAATACGTGAAAGTTGAAAACTTTCATGTTACAAGACCTAGAAAGAAATTTGTGTATGGTTTCTTTACTGGCTTTCCCAAGACCACCTTCACACAGCTACAGATTTGTTTTCAAAATGCAGAATAAAATGCTTATAACCATAAAGGGAAGTTCAGATCACATTACTCCGATCCTCACTGGCAAACAACGAATAACAGAATTGATTTTAAAGTGCTTCTAATTGTGTATAAATCTGTAAATGTAAATGGACAAAAATACACTGCTGGGGGGGACGTGTCCCACCCAATATCAGAAACAGGTAGATTTGTCCCACCCAAAACCACAGAAAAGTGGAAACTGTTTAAAAACACTTCATTTTAAAAGTATGTTTTGGCAGCCCTTGCAATTCACGCACTGTGTTTGTTGTTAGCAACGGGCTCTGGTTGTTAGGTGGTCTTTAACTTTGTTAATGCTTGTCAGAAAGTACTCTGAAACGTAAAGTTACATTACTCTCTGGCCACGCCCCAAACTACAGACTGATACTACACTACACACATAAATGAAAAAATATATAATAAATAAAATAAATAAATGAATGCATAAATAAAAGGACACCATCGTTAGAAGTGCGTTCAGTGGTTCAGTATGTAATGGTTTAATGTTTTTGGTTATATGTGTATATAATCCAGACATTGTATGTATAATTTAAAAGTTTTCTGACAGCAGTACATGTAGTGTGGAGTATCTTGTTTAGTTTGTAAAGTGAGCTTTTTTTGGATTTATCTAATAATAAACAGACGTACAGATAATGTTGTATTTTGTTTATTTATTTACTGAAATTCCACAAATATTGTTCTACGTTACTATACATACAGTGATATTACCTTACCTACAGTGGAACCAGCTTATAGGTAGTATTTAGGGGATAGGGTGATGATTCATATTAGCAAATATGTCCCCCCAATGTCAAACTAAACAAAATAAATTTGCCTTACCTACCTGGGGCAGTGGGTAATGCAGTTCTACCACATCATAACTTTAATGTCTATTTCACATGGGGTAAACAATCTCGCTGTGAGTGCGAGAGATCTGTCTACTTGATTTTCTTCATGTTTAGTTTTTATATCCCTTTTAGATCTGCCAGATCTGGAGTACAGATTTGGCACTGACCCATAAATAAACCAGCAGTTATTACTTAACTTTTTTTCATGGATATTCATGACTTGCCAGGCTTGGGGTGAGTTAAATTAGGCGAGTTAGAATGAATTTAAACTTACACAGCACATTGCAGGTAACAGTTTTTGGTGGCATTATGGTATTTGACCTTATATAGAGTGCAGTATTGTGTGAAGTATAGTCAGATATATACTCATATATATCTCACCTGTATGGAATATGTAACCGTGCTGAATTGTGGCGTGACATCAGCATCAACAGCTCTGACTTTTAGGATATCGGTGCCCACCTGTATTATCTGAATAAAGGCAGGTCATTTTTCATTTAAAACAAAAAACATTCAAACAAAGCAAACAACCATTGATTTCAAATCAAATTCCCAATGAGGCAAAACTAATTGAAAGTGTAAATTAAATATTATCTTTTTTTTTTTACATGTGAATAAATGAAACACATCACAAAACATAGCTTAAAGTCTAAACTGGACCTACCTCAGGCACTGTGATGATGTATTCTTTCTTTTCAAAGACTGGAGCATTGTCATTAATATCCACAAGATCGAGAGTGCGAACATTCTTCACCTGTGATGAAGAAATAATAATAAAAAAAGAAAAATTGATGTTCTTCTTCTCTAGTGTTATCAATGAAATATTCTTATATGCTTAATGCAAACTTACCCCTGAACCTGAATTCTTGCAGGTCACAGAATAATATAGTCGTCCACCAGACTAAAAAAAAAGGAAAAGTCCTTTTTAACCTTTAATTCACAGCCTTCACAAATACATGACGATTCATACCCTTCATAAAATCCCAACACTAATATGAAAACAAAGATTTACTAAAAGACAGATTGACTCCCACTATGTATGAAATGATGCAGTGCAGACCTCCTTCAGAGCATCAGCATCCAGAGGTTTAGTTGTTCGCACAGTTGCAGTTGTATCTCCTTGTGAATAGACGAACTCCAGGAAGGCCACACCAGTGTGAAATATATGTCCCTCCAGCTTCAAATCATCATGTGGACTGATCAGGGTGATGACCTCCACATCACCTGGTCAAGCAACATTAATACTAACAGGTGAGGTGTGTATATATATATATATATATATATATATATATATATATATATATATATATATATATATACCTTCTTTTCAATAATTTCCTTCAGTGTATAAATATAAATTCAGGTTATATTGTAAGACATAAATTTATTGTTATTATTATTATTATTAGTAGTATTATTATAATGTGTAAGTTAATTTATGTTGCTTTGTTTGTGCTCTCAAGCATAGTAAGCATACTTTATGCTGTTTGTCTATCTGTTTTAAAAGCTGTTATTTTTCAATACACTTAATACAATTAAGCATGAATGCATGTAGTTTCACTGAGCTTGTGCTGTCGCAATCTATTTCTGTAAGTATCAGTGGTGCAGTCATATTTACCTTCAAATTCCTCTTGAACAGAGCCTATATGACGTTCACTTCCAATTTCACAGTCTATCTGTGAGATACCTGGAGAAGGCAAACAGCAAATGACCAATTTTATTATCACCCACAGAATATTTGTGAACAATATTATGAGTTTTACTGTCACCTGATGAATTTCAGTACATAATATTGGCAGTTTTACTGTCATCTGCTGTATTTTTTAGTAAAGAATTACCAGTTTTATTGTTATCACTTTATATAGCAGTGAATTTTAGTGAAAAATGTTATGTTGTACTGTTATCAACTAAAGAAATTCAATGAAGAATATCACCAAATTGACTGTCAATATCTACTTTATTTCAATAAAGAATATCACCAGATTTACTGTCAATATCTACTTTATTTCAATAAAGAATATCACCAGATTTACCTCAAACATCTACTTCATTTAAATAAAGAATATCACCAGATTTAATGTCAACATCTACTTTATTTGAATAAAGAATATCACCAGATTTACTGCAAACATCTACTTTATTTCAATAAAGAATATCACCAGATTTACTGTCAACACCTACTTTATTTCAATAAAGAATATCACCAGATTTACTGCCAACATCTACTTTATTTCAATAAAGAATATCACCAGATTTACTGCCAACATCTACTTTATTTCAATAAAAAATATCACGAGATTTACTGTCAACATCTACTTTATTTCAATAAAGAATATCACCTAATTTACTGTCAACATCTACTTTATTTCAATAAAGAATATCACGAGATTTACTTCCAACATCTACTTTATTTCAATAAAGAATATCACGAGATTTACTTCCAACATCTACTTTATTTCAATAAAGAATATCACGAGATTTACTTCCAACATCTACTTTATTTCAATAAAGAATATCACGAGATTTACTTCCAACATCTACTTTATTTCAATAAAGAATATCACCAGATTTACTGTCAACATGTACTTTATTTTAATAAAGAATATCACCAGATTTACTGCCAACATCTACTTTATTTCAATAAAGAATATCACCAGATTTACTGCCAACATCTACTTTATTTTAATAAAGAATATCACCAGATTTACTGCCAACGTCTACTTTATTTTAATAAAGAACATCACCAGATTTACTGCCAACATCTACTTTATTTCAATAAAGAATATCACCTAATTTACTGTCAACATCTACTTTATTTCAATAAAGAATATCACCAGATTTACTGCCAACATCTACTTTATTTCAATAAAGAATATCACCAGATTTACTGTCAACATGTACTTTATTTTAATAAAGAATATCACCAGATTTACTGCCAACATCTACTTTATTTCAATAAAGAATATCACCAGATTTACTGCCAACATCTACTTTATTTCAATAAAGAACATCACCAGATTTACTGTCAACATGTACTTTATTTTAATAAAGAATATCACCAGATTTACTGACAACATCTACTTTATTTTAATAAAGAATATCACCAGATTTACTGTCAGCATCTACTTTATTTCAATAAAGAATATCACCAGATTTACTGACAACATCTACTTTATTTTAATAAAGAATATCACCAGATTTACTGCCAACATCTACTTTATTTCAATAAAGAATATCACCAGATTTACTGCCAACATCTACTTTATTTTAATAAAGAATATCACCAGATTTACTGCCAACGTCTACTTTATTTTAATAAAGAACATCACCAGATTTACTGCCAACATCTACTTTATTTCAATAAAGAATATCACCTAATTTACTGTCAACATCTACTTTATTTCAATAAAGAATATCACCAGATTTACTGCCAACATCTACTTTATTTCAATAAAGAATATCACCAGATTTACTGTCAACATGTACTTTATTTTAATAAAGAATATCACCAGATTTACTGCCAACATCTACTTTATTTCAATAAAGAATATCACCAGATTTACTGCCAACATCTACTTTATTTCAATAAAGAACATCACCAGATTTACTGTCAACATGTACTTTATTTTAATAAAGAATATCACCAGATTTACTGACAACATCTACTTTATTTTAATAAAGAATATCACCAGATTTACTGTCAGCATCTACTTTATTTCAATAAAGAATATCACCAGATTTACTGACAACATCTACTTTATTTTAATAAAGAATATCACCAGATTTACTGCCAACATCTACTTTATTTTAATAAAGAACATCACCAGATTTACTGCCAACATCTACTTTATTTCAATAAAGATTTACTGTCAACACCTACGTTATTTCAATAAAGAACATCACCAGATTTACTGTTATTATGTGCTTTATTTTAGTAAAGAATATTAGTAGTTTTACTGTTATTATCTGCTGAATGTTTGTTAAGGAATATTCTAGTTTTACTGTTATCACCTGCTCAATTTTAGTAAAGAACATTATCAGGTTTAATGTTATCACCTGCTGATTTGTAGTGAAGAATATTGTTAGTTTTACTGTTATAGTTTGCTGATTTTTGGTGATAAATATTCTGCTATGACTGCTATCACCTTATTTTAGTAAAGAAAATCACCAATTGCACAGTCCTCACTTAATGCTGGCTCGATAATGAATTCTACAGGTTATAGAGTTATCCCCTGCTGAACTTTGGAAAAGATATTATTAGTTTTATTACTTTTTGTTGTTTGAGGTAACTATGTGGTCCTGTTTTTTGGAAACACTACCCTTTTTATTGATTCCACAATCTCCTCCAGAATTACTGAATCATGTGCAAGATCATTCTCTTGGCAGCGAGACACAATTTACAAGCAATTGGATGAGTTTATGGGAATTGCAGTTCTTATGAAATAGAAATTTAAAACATCGGACTGCTGAATCAACTTTAACTTTTTAACTGGTTATAAGGAATCTTAATGTTTGTCAGGCAGTGATTTCTAAAAGGTGAATTTGCCTTCTATTGATGTTATGTAGATTTAAACCACAAAACACCACAGTAAGAATTATGCTTAATAATATTATTAACTGATTTTGCAAGTAATGTAACTAGCGTGATATTTTTGCACATGTGTACTTACAAGGCTTGCACATTATATTTCCTTTCTGTGGGCGTTTTAATGATTAAAGTTATTTACATAAACCAACAAATGTTGATCACTCTAGTAAAAATAATGCAAAATAATTATGAATATGTCAACTATTTTCCGTGATGGCTTCCTCAGTGTGTTAGTTTAGTCAGAATTTTCACTAAAGACAATAAAACAGGATGTAATTTGAAGCTCCCGAAGCTCATTGAAACAAGAGAAAAATGCAGAGCCTAAACTTTCCATTGACACCATATGTGTGTTTGTAAGCTGATCAGAAGATTTTAATTTATTATTTTTAATTTTATTATCAATTGAATTTAATGAAATGTAAACGTTCAATCTACAGTCTGGTTTCCTGGAAAAAAAAAATATGCTTACATTTTTCTACATTTTTGTGACTACTAGTTATTATAAAGTTGCAAAGTTGAACCAGTGGATACATAATGTAACTAACTTGCATAACTCAATATGTATTGAAATACGTAATTACATTATTACATTTGTAATGAATACCAAAATAAACTTTTACTAATAGAAAGTTATAACCTTCTACTAATAATGATTAATAATGTAGGCATATCACAGTTGTATTATTATGCAATATCGTAATGACATTACGGAATTTGGTAGGTCTAGTACTTACCGATAGCAGCCCATACATTCTGAACAGACAAGCAGGCCAAAGTGAAGAAAGACAAAAATAAGCTTATTTTGTCCATATTGTAGAGTAGATCCACCAGATCTCCTCTCAGCCACCACTAGCGTTCTGTCAATCACCCTCAAGATGAGTTCTGGTAAAAGCACAGGGAGGGCTTCTCTTACATAAACCTAGCGTTCTCTCTCTCTCCTTACCTCCCACCCCCTTGTCTTGCTGTCTGGCTGCTATAAACTGTAATGATTGTTACGGAGGTGTAAAACAGGGCTCAAAGGTTGCTGATAAATCTCTCTCAGAACCATGCTGGACCAAGCAGGCGCTCTTACGTTTGCCTCGATATTAAATAGAGCAGAATCTAAATGTAAATTTGACAACATGACAATGTACATTTCTATATTTATTCACGCTTTCTTATACAGATTAAGGCCCTGGTAATAAAAATATACTGAAAATGTATTATGGTCCTCTCTATGAAGCTTATCACTGTCCTGTTGATAGGTATTTATGGTGTTGCCCGGGCCAACACATGCAATTGTGTTTATCTATAGTTTCATACAAGATAAAAACACAGTAACCAATTTATAATGCCACACTAGATGACCTTGATGTTAAACTTTAATCCACCATTAAGCAGGTATATTAGAAAATGCGGATTCATTGAGGAACTGCCGGCTGAATTCCGGGTTCTAGGTGGTAAAAACATAACATTTGATGATCAGTGTCACGCTCACTGACATCAGCGCACTAACGCGTGTTCAGCACTTTTAAGTAATTAGTTGATGTCATACGTGTTATGGAAATGTACTTGTGTTCCCAATGAACCAGGGCTATTTTAAATTATGCTAATACGCATCTGTTCTTTATAAATATTTTGAACATGAACATGATAATATACTTTAAATGTATGCCCACAAATAATGGAATGATTACAGGAGAACCTGAAAGAAACAACACACAGCAAGACAATAAACAGAAAAAATCATCAACAATGATTGATTGTTAGTTATTTTCTTATATTTATATGGTGCCACAAAAAATATTTGGACATTTTAACCAGTTAGTCATAGGTAAAGTAATTTAGACACATTTGTAAAATGTTAAACAAAAAGTTGGTTTAAGAGGAATAAAAAATAAATAGCAAGGCATCAAACTGATGGTAGATTCTTTGTGTGGGGAAAAGCCTGGAGAGGAACTCCAATAACGAGAGCGTGTTCATTCATGCGATCCCTGATGGGAAGCTGGATACATTGAAACAGAGCTGTTTTTATCTTCCATAAGTAGCGTGTGTGGATGAGAGAATCAACACCAAAGACCTTACATTACAAACCTAAACCTTACAAACCTAACATTTACTATGTACACCAATTTATATATATATACAAAAAAAAGGAAAAAATTCATTGATTATATTTTTGCCTGTACTACCAATAACTACTGGTACTACCAGGTCAAAGTGCTTTACAGTCACAGCAGCAGCAACAATGGTAATAGACTGAACTGCAAACATACCTATGAATTTATCAAATGTCCATTATATCAGCTCTATTTACCATATAGGAGCACTTTGTAGTTCTACACTTACAAACTGTAGTTTATTTCCAGGACCAGCACAGGACCGCCAGCATCACATTCACATTCAATTGAATACAGAATTCATGATCTTCACATCATAATATCATTCTTCTACTTCAGACACACATGCATAGTACGGACTGAAAATGTGCTCACACTTATTAAATAAAACTGAAAATTTCTAAATAAAATGCTCTCAGTATGAACTCTAAACACAAACTCTAAATCAAATTTCAAGCCCCTGAAACAGTGACGCCGATAATGATGGACACTGAGACCGAAAGGCCAGAAACCGTGTGAGGTCCTCTTAAATCACTACAAATTCAAAGTCTTCTGCCTTGCTTTCAAACTTCCCTCCATCTTCCTCAGCTTCCTGTAGGAGTTAGAGTTAGGCTTTATAAGCGTTTGCCAAATACATTTAACCCATCTGTGCAGTGCAACACCAACATACGGTGCTGTGCCAAAGTTTTAAGTACTTGAGGACATTAAGCTATTATTCCAGACGGGAAGCTTGTATTTGTGCAGCAAAACACTTTATTATTAAATATTAAACAGTATTAATAGAGTAAGTAGAGCTTTTACATACGTCAGTGTTTAACCCTTTCCAAGCTTCTCATTACTTCATTAAGCTAAATCAAGATTTCTGCTGAAGGAACTGAATACATTCATACAATGTCTGGGGCGTCCAGGAGAAATCTGGAACTACACTTTGTTCTTCAAACTGGAGTCAAGATCTGATCTACTTCTTTACAATAAGATATTAATGTTACTTTGTAGTGTATGTATGATTATTTACATCTGTTCTAATCAGATCTGGAGTTCTTATTAGTGAATATACACTTACTGATCAGATAAAGGCTTTTAATTATCTGTACAGGGTACATGTGTGATCAGTGTAATTTAGTCTAATCTGTACATTTTTTTTGTTGCTTTTTTCAAATCTACCAAATTGATGCTGTCAAACAGTTCATGAACACAGTGAGGTTATGCTGGAGCAATGGAATGACAGTAATATGTAGGGAATGTGATCTAAAATAATGTACTGCATGTAAATACATTGATGAACGTTGGTTCCTTTACTGACTGTGATGAACAGAAACTTGAACCTAACTTTATTCTCCAGCTGCTCTTTCCTTACCTGCTTGTAATATCCAATAAACAACAGCTCACAGGCATACAGGGACCTCTGCATGTACATGTGCATTGTTTTTTTTATCTTTTTCCATTGCTTTTTATATGTTATGTGATTATCACATAGCATTCTTCATTAATGTTAGACTAGCTAGCTAAGATAGATGGAGAACACACTGTATACAGTAATAATGATAATAATATAATTAAATAGTTCCGTTTAACAGGACTTTTATTATGATGGCAGAGACTTTCAAGGCTTTACATCAAAGATGATGTATATGGTAGACCAAGATTGTCTATTCAAGTCATCCACTTTTCAGCAGCACTGCTGTCTCTGATCCACTCGTAAAAAGGGTTTTTCTAATTTTACAAACTCGACATCTTAACAATAGCAGCAGTGTTTATTGTGCTTCCATACAGAACATACAAAACCTGTTAACCAAGCAAAGAACACTGTTTTCATGCCATGTTTAAGTGTTCAAGGTTCTATGTAGAAGCATTTCCTTTGCTAAAGAACATTTGAAGAATCTTCTTTTTTAAATAAATGAAATTTAAAAGAATTCCACCTAGGAGTCCTATGTTGGCTGTCTACTCTGGCATTGGCTGTGTGTAACAGTTCTTCTTCTGAAAAGTGCTCTTTTTTTGTTTGGTAGGTCCACCATACATGGAAGACCTACCAAACTATCTCCCCTTTAGTCACTGTTTTCACCCACAGCAATATGGTAAGGTTTACAGAGATGTTTTAGGCATATTTACAGTTGCTATTCTACAAAGTACCAAATGGGTGAACCAGGTTGCTGCAGCGCCACCCTGAGGCAGCTCAATGCTGCTGCTCTAGTTAAGAACACCATAGACTGAAGTGGGTGTTGTCATTGATGTAGGACAATCCGAATTAAATGTAATGCTTTTTGAGGGATCAGGAGACTGATATATATATATATATATATATATATATATATATATATATATATATATATATATATATATATATATATATATAGTTGCTGTCCACAGAAAAACGAAAAACAAGTGTCTCCAAAATGGCAAATTTACAGAAGAGGACAAAACACTTTACTTTTACTTTTAAATGAGTCAATGGAACCAGATTTTTTTCCAAGCTACTTTGGAGCATTTTTATTGGTCCATTGACCATAAAATGTACAATATATCACACAATATGTATGTACATATATGTATACTCTTAGGGAGGTCTGTCATTGTGCAATGTCTTCTTCTGACGCTCCTCTTACTGGAAACAACAGTAAACAAAATAATGCTAATAGGCTGTAACGCGTTCTGGTATCAGGTAACCAAAAGCTCTGCCTAAGGCAGAAGAGCCGTTTCTCCAACCAGAAGAAGGGCAACCACCTTGTTGCCCATCAGCATGTACATGAATGGTGTACATTATGTAAATTTGACTAACCACAGAGAAAGATATTATAAAAATAGTTCTAAAAAATTCTAGTTATAAAAATTAGTATTAATATTATTGTGCTCAGGGAACATCTATCTTTCTCCTTATCACACTATTCAGGTATGTGCGAGCTTACTGTGAAACAGTTCACCATAATAATTCAGAATGATTCTGCATGACATACAGTCAGGAATACCACAGCATCTATCTTCCTTTCTATTCATCTGTTTTGGGCGTGGCCTTATTAAAGTAATTTTCTCGTTTCTCTCTTGAGTCTGGGTTCCTTTCGAGGTTTCTGCATTTTATCAAGGGAGTTTTTCTTGCCACTGTCGCATCTGGCTTGCTCTAGGGGGGTGTGGACCTGTCTCTGTATAAGTCTCCTCCTTTTGGAAGCCCTTGCCTACTGAAAGACCCCAAAAAAAACATTTGATCCAATTTCATCAATGCGACTTCTATCAGCTACAGAAGCTTCTTGGTTGCAAATTCAACACCCTGACTGGGCACAGCACATTGAGCAGTTCACATCACAGTGTAGAAATGAGCTAATGCCCTCAGTGTCTTTCTTAAAGCTGCTCATGTGCAAACTAGCTCGCCAGCCAAGAGTGGTTCATACAAAAGCAACACAACATGATGCAAATGTAACATTAATCATGTGCACTGGTAAGACCTCTGGCTTCTAATGGCCTTCTTGGTTTCTGTTGGTGGCCATGATGTGTGTTTTCTGTATTACATTGTGTGCAGGTCCATGATTGACCACTTGGGGGCTCAGTTTGCATAAAAGATCATCAAGTGGCCATCTTGGAAGATGTTCTCTCCTTTGACCTGACCTGAAAAACCAGCAGTCTTCATTGCTCTTCACTTCACTTATACATTTACTAAAAGCTTTGTTAGATCCTTTAAAATCTCTATGGGACGTACAGAACGGGTGCCTTTTGTTTATTTACCCCCTGTTGTAATGTAGGATGTTGTGGTAGCTTTGTGTATTTTTGTTTTCTTTAGTTTTTTCAGTTTTAGTTAATTTAAACTTTAGTTGTTTTGTTTGTTATTTTGGCATTTGCCCTCTTGCTGTTACCCATTTGTGGAAAATAAGCCTGGTGAGGAAATGCTGAGGAAAAGGTCAGAAGAAGAGGGAGGAGCCGGGGAAGGTGGCGGATGCGAATTTTTATCACGAGAACATGAGGGCAGAGGAGTGGTTTATATGGAGTGTGTAATGGTAGAGGGGAGGAGTTGGGTGTGGCCCTTTTCCCAAACCTAAGTTATTTCATAACTTTGTTATTTCATAACATTTATTACTTTGTTAAAAAGCCACAAATTTCTGGCAAAATGAAACCCAGCACTCAAAACCGTGTTCTCTCTCTAAAACAATACACACAGCTGTTATACGCTTCTCTCTCACAGAGCATCACATGTACACTGACATGACAAATTCAAAACTCTACCATCAAACCTGTATATGTCTGCTTTTGCTTAATGAGACTGTGTAACATATTCAAATGAATTTCAATTTTTTGCTCTCATTTTGGTGAAGTAAAGGATTTCTGTCCCAAAACAACCTTTACAATACTACATGTACATGTAACACACATGTGACCCATTTTAGGTAGTGTGTAGCAAAACTAAGAGAAACACTACAAGAAAAAACATGTACAATGCACACAGGTATAAAAAGGTAACAAAAAAATATTTATTGCAAAGTGAATGTATATACACATCACTTGAGGCCTCCAGTGTTCGTTTAATTGAGTTTGCAAACGAGCAACATGAGTGAAACTTCTTGGTAATCAGGGTGTTGCAGTTTGAAGGCCGGTGTTTCTTGGTGACCAAAGTGGACTAAATGATGCAGTTAGTTTTTGCAAAACATGAAAAATGATATTTGAGTGAGAACAAAAGGAATTGTGCTTAGAGATTAGATCCATGTTGTTAATACAGGTGCTTCAGATTGAGTGCATAGTTCCATTTATGTGTGCAGTCAAGAAAAACTGTAACCATGGTTTGGTCTGGCAGAGGTCAGGGGAGTGAAACCACTCTCATTTTCTGTTTCGGACTGAACCTGGACCAGGTTGTAACATGCGCTAACTAAACTAAAGTTGGAGTTAAAGTCATTTGACAGGAAGCAAACAGCATCGTCTCTGTTCATGATTCTACAGTCCTGGCCGAAAGTTTTCAGAATGGCACAAATTTTGGTTTTCAAAGACAGTTTGTTTAAAAAACCTTGTCAGATTATAAGCATTCCATACACTTGTTAACTTTAGTATATCCAGACTTCTGCAATTCGCCTCAGCATGCTGGACATCAGCTTCTGGGCAAAATATATTGAATAATGGCAACCCATTCTTGCCTAAACAGTGCTTGGAGTTGATCACAGTTTCTGGGTTCTTGTTCATCCACCCTCTTTTTTGAGAATTTACCATAGGTCCTTAATAGGACAGAGAACTGGGGAGCTTTCTGGCCATGGACCCAACATTTCAATGTTTTTTTCAATGAGTCACTGGGTTATCACTTTTGCTTTGTGACATGGCGCTTCATCATGTTGGAAAAAACATTGGTCATCTCCGAACTGCTCCTGGATCATTAGGAGAAGTTGTTCTTGGAGGATGTTTTGATACCACTCCTTATTCATGGCAATGTTCTTAGGAAAAATGTTGAGCGAACCCACTCCCCCACACATGAATGGTCTCAGGATACTTCACTGTTGGCATGACACAGGACTCATGGTAGCGCTTTTCTTCTCCGGACAGTCATTATTCCAGATGTCCCAAACAGTCTAAAAGGAGCTTCATCAGAGAAAATAACTCTACCCTAGTCCTCTACAGTTCAATCCCTATGCTTCCTGCAAAAAAGCCAGTCGGTCCTTGATGTTTTTCTTGGAGAGAAGTGGCTTCTTTGTTTCTTGACACTAAGCCATTCTCCAAAAGCCTATATCTCACTGTTCGTTCAGATGCACTGAGGCAGCAAACCATGTGAAAACCAAAATTTGTGCCATACTCTTTTGGCCATGACTGTAGGCCTCCTCTTCTAAAGGAATGCCCAAGGTGCAAAACACATGGGGGTTCTGGGGTCAGGGACCCCTTATTAACTTAAAACTCCCTGAATGCTTCAAAATCAACATTCTAACATATTATTCCACTAAACTGTCTGTTAGTGTCACTCATTTCTCCAACTGAAGTCAGAACAGAAGATATGTAAGATCTCAGTTCATGTATGGAAGACCTACCAAACAAGAAAAGAACCCTTCCAGAAGAATTATTAAACCAAAGCCAGAATCAGCACTGCCTTGGCTTGTAAGTTAGTAGCCAGCCCACATGAGACCCCCAAAGTACCACTGGGTGATTTTCATACTGGGCATGCTTATCACAAAGTTTGAACAACAACAAAATGAAAGCAGCTCAGCCAAATAAGGCAAATGGGCTGCTGCTTGGGCAAGTTTAGCCCAGCCTTGAGTGCAGATGATAGTCCCATGTTGCAACTAATAAAAAGATTTTAGCCTCTTATTAGCCAAAACGGACATTACTTTGCTAAATTAATGCAAGTATTCAATGCAATAATAACTCTAAATTGTGATCAATGCATAAAATTATTAATCAGGTGCATTTATTGGTCATGTATTAGAGCTGGTTACTGTATTCCTACCAGGAACCGTAACACAGTGGAACGAAGCTGCTTTTACAGGAAGATAAAGGAAAGAATTCCAGCTCAAGCTACAATAGAAGTACTTACTGCTGTGATATGTCACTAGTTATTGGGTCCCATTTCTTGGAAATGAATGGGACTCTGCAGTCCTCCATTATCTGTCCTCCATTATCTGTCAGCTTTGGTAAAGTAGAGGCCACTATTTAATGGTGTATAGCTCCGCTGGCTGTTTGTCTCAGACAATACTTCAGACAATGATGATCAGTCAGTCAGTCAGAGACAGCAATGCTTGGAGGTTGGCTCGCTGCATGGTCCACCAAGAAGAAAGCCAAGCCATGTGTACAGTATCACTTTATTCTTTTTCTTTGAAAACAATTACAAAACTCACAGAAAGTCTTAAGGCACCAGAAGCTTGTGTCCACAGAATATCTGGACATCATCATGTGCACGGAACTGTTCCTCAGGTTGTGGATTCAGTGCCAGAGGTCCATAATGGCTGAGCGGAAAGACGTTATCACGGAATCCAATTTCCCCGAAATAACGAAATAAGATCAGGAACGTAAAGGGAACATCTTCGTCATGATCCGAGGCTGCCGGCTTGTTCAGAGAAAACAGAACATTAACAAAAACGTCCCTAAATACTGGAATGCAATACAGCAGTGTATGTGAACGCATAGACAAATAAATAGTCATGTTCCATTAAAACAATACATGATCTGGAGTCCTGGCATGCATTCATTTCCACATGTTAAAGAAGCCATCAGCGGAAGAGACTTCACAACCTTATGGAGCTCTCACACACAGACACACAATTAATACAAATCAATTGTATTATGGTATTAATATTCATAGCCTCTAAAAATCCAAGCAGAAACAGCAAGAACTGATTTTCAGATGCATTTTTTGGATTGTGTGAGCTTTTTGAGTATATGTAACAATGCCTTGGTCTACTACTATCAAGTCTAGTTATACATGAAACTACAACTGTCCCCTAGTTCTCATACAGTGCACAGCATGTGACCATTCTACACCCTATGCTGTGCAATTCAAGACCCAAACACCTAGCACTGAGAAGTCTTTACACACTAATAACCAGCAGTTTCAGATATGAGACTAAGCCCCGCCCCCAGTGTTACAATGGAAACATTCAACTAAAGTTCAATGACATTAATTTTTCACATCATTCTGAGTATTTTAATATGATTGATGAAATAAGCTTTGGTTTCCTATTGAAATCAAATGAGACAGATTACAAGCCATGTCATATTGTTGTAGTGTAACTTGCTCTAAAATTCTCTGACCAGTGGCAGCAAGCTACATTCTTATTGGTCAAGGGTTATAGCAAGAAATACCACGGTTTGAATATGATATAATACTGCCAAAGAGATCCAGAACATCACTTGGCAGACATTTGATGGTTAAATAGTTGTTACGTGACACATGAATTTTTTTGGATGTAAGAATTACAGAAAACACACAAATGAAACGAAGAAAACAGACAACTAAGAGTGTTTATCGAGAGCACAAACAATTATGTTATACTTTTTTAAATGTCTGTTAAGCTTTTGAAGCATTCTTCACAGTTGTCCACAAACCACGCCACCATAGGACCACCAATCGCCTGATATTATTGTTCAGATGGTGAAACATTCTCAACATAGCACATTCCACAGACATGGGTGTGTTGGCTAAGGGTGGTCTAGCAGTTCAAAATATCCAGTCAAGAGTGGACCACTGATGATAAGCTAGATGATGACAAACACAAACTAGCCACCAACATTTGGGCTACAGCTTCTAACTGTATACCAGCAAGAAGGGGCTAAAACATCTCATACCACATCAGTGCCAGCGCTGCATTAAGAACGGTCAACCACCTAAATAATATCTGGTCAACACCAATATGGTGGTCAGAAACCAAGCGATGATGAATGGAGGGTGGACAACGCCAAGCTGCAGTGAAATTATGCAGCTAATGGACCTGTAAGAGCTGCATAGGCAACTCTGAGCATATACACACAAGCAGCTCTTCTTGACAGTCAGCGCTGCTGTAATTGAGGTTGATGAGAATAGTGATCTGCTCTCTATAGCATACTAAAAACTGAACAGCTTAAAGAAACAATGCCCAATAGATCCATTCCCATCCTCCACACTACAGGTTTCTGTATCCCTGTACTGCATCCATCTGTCAGTGTGTTCACACCACTGATCTAGGATCAGGATCAGCTTCATCACACAAAGAGCCTTGAAAGGTATATCATACATGGTCTCTGGTCCCACTTCCTATACAACAAAAAGACGTCAACATCCTGAGAATATTCATCCAAATAATAAAAAAACACTTAAGTAAAGCAAGATGTGCTACAGCACTGATGCAAGATCAGCCATTGAGAACCTTGAGAATATCCAACTCTTTCACTAGTAGTTCATGCTCAAGCCAAGTTCACACATTCAAGACTGGACAGGAATACCTCTGAAACCTTTGGTCCCGTAAAACAGCCTCCGACTAAAAGTTCCAATGATTCTTGTAACTGTTTAAAACGTTCTGGAGAAACTTGCTGAATCGGAATCGGTGGTGGTGACAGGAACAAGATGTTTGAAGACATTAATGCCCCAAAAGTTGCCACAAATATTACATTTATGGTGTACATTCAAAAGCACTGAGTTAGAACAACATTTACAATTATCAATCAACAACAGTACATATAACGACTCAGCCGGCGTGTAGGTTCACTGGTTATTATCTCTAGCAAATACAATGGCTATATTTGTGTTGTAGACATCACAACCCCTGGTCCCCATCACCACCACTGGTAAAGAAAACTGAGTCTGCAAGTTTCTGTACACGTCACTATTTATATCAAATTAATATTTAAATGATTTAATTAAACAACCCATTAGAAAAATCATTGGAACAATCTGGAGTCAAGTGTCAATAACAATTCAATCCACAGTCACCAATTCTAGACCCTCACACTGGAAGTTAAATTAAAGACATCCAAAGCCTCGTTCAGACTGCCAGCCCAACTCTGATTATAGCATATTCAGATTGTACCCAGATTGATTTTCGATACTCTGGACAGCAAGAAACCACATTCTGCAAATGGCCAGTGGTTTGAAATGCAATTCTAATCTGATATTTACAGATGCATCTCAGTCAGGAATGCTCTGGCCATTAAATCAAATGTCTTTTGACTCACTCGCAACGCAACAAACATCAGTAATGTCAAATCCAGAGTGTAGGAAGTGCCGGGATCTGCTACATAGTTACTGACCACTACACTGTTACCACAGCATTACATGCAGACAGGTTGATGAAGTGTGGACACACGAATCCGATCTGATCACCTGCAAATGACAGTGTGGGTGGTCCTCTCAAAAGACCTGATTTGAAATCTGACGTCTGAACAGATCAGATTTTAGCCCACAGTCACTGAGCCGTGATCAGACATACAGCATCTGAACCTACGTCCTACAAACAGTTTTGCTTAATTTAGCCAAGCTACATCTCCCAGGTTATCGCTAGCAGTTCAGTCGAGGGTCGTTGATCCAGCTCCAGATTTTAATCATCTCCTGCGGGCTCCTGGGATGCACCAGGATCAAGCTCTGGTAGGCGCAGGCGTTCTCTCTGTACTTTTCCTCGATGTTGAACGTCCTAAACCCCTGGTGCTTCTCAGGCGCCAGGCCCAGCCTCTGCAGGCACATGCCCGTATAGACATCGTCAATGGGGTACAAGGAGATGTGACGGGAGACGTTCCTCAAGCGCAGTGCCACGTTGCCGGAGTAGAGGTACCCTCCCCCACCGGCATAGGGCGGGTAGGGTCCCACAAAGACGCTCTCAGGTATGAAGTACTTTAGCCTCTTGTCCCGGTGTGGTCCGGCATTGGTTATCACGTCTCCAACGAACAGATCCCTTGCAGCGGTGCCCGAGAGTCCATCAAGGTACCTCAGAATTTGGTGTGTGTTGACAAAGACGTCGTCGTCTCCCTTAAAGACGTAGCGAGCTGATTGGCAGTGGTTGCCCAGCCACTCCAGGAAGAGGACCTCCTTTAGGGTGAGATTGAAGAAGCTGTCGCGGTAATCCCACTGAAGGAGGTCGCCATGCAGGGCTGCCTCGTGACGGACCATCCCTGACAAGTCCGGGTAGTGGTCACTCGCTTCAGTATTGCCAAGCAGGAAGACGGTGGCCACACGCCGGTTGTCAAGGATGCCGGCACGACCCCACGACTGCCTGATGGCCTGGCGCCGGTCGAAATGCGGTGCCAGAGACTTGATGGCCAGCAGCAGGAAAGGAGGGTCCGAGCAAATACGGGACGCATCTGTTAGCATCGAGTAAGACCTGCATCGCATGTACAGCAGGAAGTCCTTGAAGCGCTGCGGCAGGGAGTTATAGTCCTTTATCTGTGTGGCTATGCCGATGTCCGGCTCACAGGGGTCTGCCTGAGTCGTGTAGTTCAACCAGTCAGAGATCTGCGGGAGCTCCTGGAAGGACGAGTTGCCGCTGGACGCAGCGGAAATAATCAAAGGGTTGTGGAGGTGGTCCAGGTATTGTTGCTCACGGTTCCAGAACGCCTTGCTGAGTTCGGGCTTCTTCCAGAAGCGCTCTGGAGGGACGTGCGGTTGCACGTCTTCTGGTTTGTTCTGGCCGTAGCTCCGGGACACTTCTACCAGGATGTATATGAGGAAGTTGACCATCATCATCACGCCCAGGAGCTTCGTCTTTTTCCGGCTGGCATGCATTCTGAAGATACGCTCCCCACCTGCATACACAAACACACAGACAGTGAAGACAGTCAGGAAGCAAATAGAAAATAATGGGTTAGATCAAGGCTACTCCAAGACTAGACCTCTTCCATATATAGACTCAATATCAATTAAGAGTGGTCTGGAATAAATCAAATTTATTTGTATAGCGCTTTTAACAACTGATGTCGTCACAAAGTAGCTTTATTTAGGGATTTAGGAATTTAGGGATAAGAAAAGTTCAATAGAGCATAAATAAGCATAAGAAGAAAATAAAAACATGGAAGAAAGTCATAGAAATCATAGGAAAACAGGAAAACCATAGAAAACCCCCCGGTGAGCAAGCCATAGGCGACAATGGCAGCGGAAAAACTCTCTCAGAACTGGAGGAAGAAACCTTGGGAAACCTCCTCCTCTGATCAAACTACTCATACAGTACTGATATACTGACTGTACCACCTTGTACTTCTGATCAGATGCTCAGGTGAGCTTATATAATCATAATATGATATAACTAAGATGAATTGTAGTACAGATGAAGAACAGTCAGAGTGATGATGACAGTTAATGAAGGTAGAAGGTTAGTGGAAACTAGTTAGAGTCCATGTTAATTTCAGTAGAGTCAGTAGTGGAGGTTAGGCAACTAGTCTAAGGCTAGGTAGCCGGTTAGACACTGGTAACAAAAATAACAAAAATGGCACAAGACTAGTACTTTAATATTTGTCAGGGGTGTCCAGTTTTTGACTGAGTCATTAAGAAGACTCAAGAAGAATTGCCTATATAGAAACAACCCCTGGTCCCCATAACCACCACTGTAAGGACAACTGAATCAAGTGTCTGTACACAGTACTACAGTACTATTTATATCAAATAAAGAATTCAATTATTTAATTATACAACCCATTAGAAACCATTGGAACAATCTGGAGTCATGTATCTTTACCAATTCAATCCGTAGCCACCAATTCTAGACCCTCACACTGGAAGTTAAATTAAAGATATCCAAGGCCTCGTTCAGACTGCCAGCCCAACTCTGATTATAGCATATTCAGATTGTACCCAGATTGATTTCCGATACTCTGGACAGCAAGAAACCACATTCTGCAAATGGCCAGTGGTTTGAAATGCAATTCTAATCTGATATTTACAGATGCATCTCAGTCAGGAATGCTCTGGCCATTAAATCAAATGACTTTTGACTCACTCGCAACGCAACAAACATCAATAATGTCAAATCCAGAGTGTAGAAAGTGTCGGGATCTGCTACGCTGTTACTGACCGCTACACTGTTACCACAGCATTACAAGCAGACCAGTTGATGATGTGTGGACACACAAATCCGAACTGATCACTTGCAAATGACAGTGTGGACGGTCCAGTTTACTCCAGTGTGGACTTGCAGTTTAGTCCACAGTCGCTGATCCGTGATCAGACATACAGTATCTGGACCTGCGTCTTAGTAATAGTTTTATATACTTTAGCCAATCTACAGCTGATGGATTATCACTAGCAGTAGCATTAAGCAGTGCTGGACTGCTGAATGCAGCGAATGCTGTGTCCCCACACGTCTACACTTCACCTACTACGCCAACGAGTGCACTTCTAATGGTAAATGCACCATTTTAGCATAACATTTAGTGAGTATTTAGTTTGGGATGCGCCAGTAATACCACAGCAGGGGTTTAGATTTCGACTCCCCACTACAGCAACATATCACATCAAATAAAATAGAATCGCTTCAACATAAAAACACTCAAATGCTTCATTTAATATGCTTTAAAATGAGCGTCATGGCACAAAAATCCATTTAACTGTCTTCACTTTATGGACTATGGTGTTCAACTGCTACAAGGGCTGCATTCACAAGACATTATGGTTTCTATCATAGTAGCGCATGGCTGGTGTTTTGTGGGTGTACGTGTGGGAGGTGATGGATATGGGTGGGTGTTAAGCTTGAAAGCGTGTAAACACATTCTGCTGGGAACTACTGTTTTTCCCCCTTTAAAATTAAACGTGTGAGACTAATACGTGTCCTGCTGTATCTTTAAAGCTGAATCTAGTTTAACCCTCTCAGGTTAAGGTTAAAACTATAGCATATGTGACATTAAATTACTTTGCATATAGAAGTATCTCTTATATCTTTATCTTTCTGTTCAGCTGACGAGTCTTGAACACAGCTTCTGATTGGTCGACCAACTCAACCCAAACCATCAGTGGACAGCTAACAGCCAAGTTAACAACAACAACAACAACAACAACAATAACTACTCTGTTCAACACTGAAAACTCCATTTCTGGATTAAATCTACAAAGTCTACAAAGCTGGACACTGAAGCTCCCATTTGAGCAGCACTCTCTAACATGCCTCGTTCCCAAGACCATGATGTCTATGATCCATGATGTCCTTTGACGTCGTATATGGCATCATCGACCTCAGAGGATTAAACAGCATTGTTAAAATTAACAGGATTGACTAAACCCCCGCCCTATTCTATATCCCATTGGCTGTTATATGAGTCCCAGAGAGTAAACACAAAGCTTGTGAACCTTCACAGATGGTGGAGTGTGAAGATCACCTGTTGGCATTTCTACTGAAATGTGTTTCTGACGCACAACAAAATGCTCTCGTGAATGCAGCGCTCTATAATCTGATGTTGCTCCCAAACATTTAACTGTGTAGAGCTGGATCCCCATGAGCTTTATAACCATGTGATCCCCAGTGAGCTCCTTCAGCAGTGCTCCAACATGTCACGCAGCGGCACATGCACAAGATCAACAACAACTTAACATTAAACGTGTGAGACTAATCAGTGTCCTGCTGGATCACTGAAGCTGAATCTAATCGAATCCTCTCAGGTCAACGATGTTGTACGTGACATCAAAGGACCTTGTGTATAGAATATATACCTATCCACCTTTTATCTATATCTTACTGTTCAGTTGGGAAGTCAGGAACACAGCTTCTGATTGGTCGGCCAATATCAACAACAATCCCAAAGGTACATGCTGGGATTTCGAGAAAGAGCCAGAACTGATAAGCGCCTGGAAAGTCAACAAGCCATGACGAGAAGCTGAAACCAAGCATTTCTTAGAACATTGGACGTGTTTGTTAGTTCTTATGACTTTCTTGACATAATGTTGAAAAACAGCAGCAGATGTGATAAGAACATGCACCCAAAGTGCCCACCGCAACACCGAACCCAACGAAAACATGCAATATGAAGAGGTTTCCATCCACCATGACTGTGCAGAACAAATCCCACTCAAAAGTTAGTTAAAGCTGTTGGATAGCAAAGACCAGGCTTCAACAGAATCCAACAAGTGAAGATTAGCTGTGGTTCAGACTGTGAGTGGTGGGCTACTCACAACTGGGGCAGGAGCAGGAGCAGGGAACGTCCACGGCGAGCTCCATGAGGCTGCTGGATTCGGGCCAGTTGGGTCCAACGCTCCGGTGCCTGCGGTTGGGCCAGATCTGTGAGGGCATGGCCGGCTGCATGACAGCAAGCTTCTCATTCTATACTCTTCTCTATCTCTTCCCCTCCATTATATCCACCCTTTCTTCCTTTTGACTATGATAAGCTATCATATTACTACTTCCTCCCAACCCCCAAAACATATCCATCACGTTTCTCCTCATCGCTCAGCTTTGCATCCTTCACAAACATACTCACTCAGCCGTCCTGTTCATTCTCACTCGCTCCGTCTCTCTCTTGTTCACTCACTCTCCCAGGAGACAGGAGTCATGTGTCCCTGATTCTCGCATCCTCATGACACCAATTACACATTTGCATGCAGTATCCTGGAGTCGCACAGCAGCTGGAGAGACGCCCTATAAAAACCACCATAGCACTAACACTAGTATACATAGCTTCTCAGCCATCAGCCTGTCTCAGGAACCACACATCGCTGGAGTTTAAATCTTCTTAATAAGTGCAGCAGATAAATATATCACCCTCATTTTTTAACATACAGAGCCAATATATAATACACTCTTAATAGTTATAATTCTATGAACTCTCTGTACCTTAAGTACTCAAATGAAGTACTTTAAGCTAAAAAGTTGCATCATTTTAACAGTGTATTCTTTACTTACACCACCACTCACTTCATTAGAAACACCTCCTCCTTTTATCTACAGTCACTGTCCATTATATCAGCCCCACTAACCCTATAGGAGCACTCTGTAGCTCTACAGTAGTTCTGTAGTTAATCTGATTCTCTGTTTACTTTATTACCCTGTTATTTAATGATCAGGACCCCCGCAGGACCACCACTGAGCAGATATTACTTGGGTGGTGGATCATTCTCATCACTGCAGTGACACTGACTTGGTGGTGGTGTGTGACTATCCAGCCAAGAGTGTCCTGTGGGCAGCGTGGAGTAGAGAAACTACAGGAGCTCTCGTCTCTGATTTTACATCTACAAGGTGGACCAGCAGGATAGGAGTGTCTAATAGAGTGGACAATGAGTGGACACAGTAGTGCTGCTGGAGTGTTTAAACACTATGTCTGATTTACTCACACCAGCACAACACACCACCACCTTGTCAGTGTCACTGCAGAGCTGAAAATGACCCACCACCCTAATAGTACCTGCTCTGTGGTGGTCCTGACCATTGAAGAACAGGGTAATGAAGTATACAGAGAATCAGATGAACTACAGTCTGTAAGTGTAGAACTACAAAGTGCTCCTGTAAGGTCAGTGGAGCTGATAAGATGAACGAGGAGTGTAGAAACAGGGTCTCCTAACAAACTGCTGGGCATTTTAATACCTGATTACTGTTTATTAGCTTAATCAAACTTAAAGGGGAAAAATAATACAAAATGTGACCTGTAAAAAAAAAATACATTCTTACACACACACACACACAAATACAGACATATAAACAGACATGCATACAGCCATATATATATATATATATATATATATATATATATATATATATATATATATATATATATATATATATATACACTGCCGCTCAAAAGTTTGGGATCACAGTGAAATGTTCTTGTTTTAATGGAGTATCTTCTTCCTTAACACAACAATGGACTGACGGGTCTCTAAAGAAAGTTGTTTCTTTCTGGTCATTTTGAGTCGGTCAGCAAGTCATCAACTGCTGATCTTCAGATACTAAACTAACCTAGAATGTTGTTCCCTTTTATACTCACTTATTAGTAGAATGTTTTTCAGCTGTGCATCACAATTGAGCAAGAATGTCCTAACAACCAATTAATCCAATAACATCCTTAACTTGGATTGGTGGTCGTACCAGGAGATTTAGACAGAGGACTGAGAATTACTGATAATAGAACTATATGTAAAATAAGCCTCTATACAAAAATAGGCTTTAATACAAACATTTTTATTCTTTAAAAATCATCTGATACACTTACATTAATTGTGAAATGGACAATATTGTTTGTGAATTGCATTAAAAGAAATTCTAAAGTGATCCTAAACTTTTAAGTGGTAGTGTGTGTATATATATATATATATATATATATATATATATATATATATATATATATATATATATATACATAGTTTAAGGGTTCTTCAGCAAACAAAACCATATGCATGAATAAAGGGTTCTATTTCGCATAAAGACGTCATTCCTCTACATTCTTCTCTTGGTTTTCTGGGCTGTAGAAGGTCAGAACCTTCTTGAAAAAGTTTCCTTTATTGTTACGAGCTTGACATTGTGAACACAGCGCCGCCCTTTTGGTGACATGTAGAACCTCTTTCAAAATAATCCTATATAGAACCTTTGAGGGATCATTTGTTAAGTGTGTATGTTAAACTCAAACAAGAGCAAACAAATTAGCAGAGAACTGCAGCGCATATTCAGGGGTGTTCCCTGCAGAGGACACGCTAACCCACTGCAACACACGTTTACTGTTTATAGTAGACGGTAATCGCGAGGCTTAGTGGGGCCTTTAATCTGCGATCTGGGAAAACACCTGATTTAAGGGGGCATGCGTCAGACTAAATAAACAATTAGGCTTTTGTGCCATTTAGGCCAGATCTGGAAGAGAGAGAACACTGAATCTTACAGTTCATTCAAACCCTCGTCTGCCCTACAGGAGTTAAATACTTAACTCTCCTTCTAGCCATATAGTTAACACTAATCTTCAGCGTCTGGCGAAGAAGAAGCAATAAAGGACGAAAGAGAAAGAGAGGGATGAAACGGAGGAGGGATTTCCAGTAACAGAGCTTAACTCCAAACATCAAAGATGAACACCGTGCCTGATTGAGCCCTTACCCGCACGGCTGTAAAGCCATGGTACAAAGGTAACAACAGTAAACTGTAATTTATAGCTCGGGCAGATTAGATTAGTATCAGATCCCACTGCATGTCTAGCAGGAAGGTGTTAACATTAAAAATACAATAAAACATTTTAAACACTAGGCTGTACTAATGACACGAGCAGGCTCAGTGGGATAAATTGCTAGAACTCGTGTGCTGGATAACCATTTCGTATAAACTTGGGAACCCACCACTGTCAAATGTAGGATCCCACTTATTATTACATATTATTTCATTGTTTACCTAGATACACCCCTGTGGGCGTATACAATCATACTAAATTGCTGCTGAAAGAAAGATAACGTGATCTGTGATGATAACTATTACAGTTTCTTGATGTATGTATGAGAAATAAGACTATGCCCTGAAGCAGGAGGGGTCGGGAACAGGGTTTCCCAGCAAGAAGCATAAAACATCTAATCTAAATAGGACGAACAGGAGGGCAACGGGAGTCAACGTGATCTTTTTATCACCATCATCATCACTATCATTAGCACCTCTAGAACATGCTGTTTTAATCTAGTACACTAAAAAACGTCACTAAAGATATATTTAGAACAAGTCGTGGGCTGGAGGTTAATGAACCAGCCTTTTCACTGGAAGGTCATAGGTTCAATCTCCTGAACTGTCAGGACTGAAGTGTCCTTGAGCAAGACACCCAACTGCTCCCTGGGTGCTGTGGATAGGGCTGCCCACTGCTCCGGGCAAATTGGTTCACTGACCCCTAGTGTGTGTGTTTATTATCCATCCATCCATTATCTGCCTCTTAATCACGGGGGGCTGAAGCCAATCCCAGCGTCATTGGGCGAAGACGGGGACACCATGGACAGTTCACCAGTCCATCGCATGGCCAACACTCACTAACGCACTCACACCTACGGGCAGTTTATAGTGAGCGATCAACCTAATATGCATGTGTTTGGACTGTGGAAGGAAACCAGAGTACCTGGAGGAACCCACTCAAACACGGGGAGAACATACACACTCCACACAGAACCACCTGGACCGGGAATCCAACCCAGATCACCGTACTGTGAGGTGACTGTGTTTACCACTACACCACCATACTAACCACTACACCACCGTACTAACCACTACACCACCATACTGACCACTACACCACCATACTAACCACTACACCACCTTACTAACCACTACACCACCTTACTAACCACTACACCACCGTACTAACCACTACACCACCATACTAACCACTACACCACCTTACTAACCACTACACCACCTTACTAACCACTACACCACCTTACTAACCACTACACCACCGTACTAACCACTACACCACCATACTAACCACTACACCACCGTACTAACCACTACACCACCATACTAACCACTACACCACCATACTAACCACTACACCACCATACTAACCACTACACCACCATACTAACCACTACACCTCCATACTAACCACTACACCACCGTACTAACCACTACACCACCATACTAACCACTACACCACCTTACTAACCACTACACCACCATACTAACCACTACACCACCGTACTAACCACTACACCACTATACTAACCACTACACCACCATACTAACCTCTACACCACCATACTAACCACTACACCACCGTACTAACCACTACACCACCTTACTAACCACTACACCACCATACTGACCACTACACCACCGTACTGACCACTACACCACCTTACTAACCACTACACCACCATACTAACCACTACACCACCATACTAACCACTACACCACCATACTAACCTCTACACCACCATACTAACCTCTACACCACCATACTAACCACTACACCACCTTACTAACCACTACACCACCATACTAACCACTACACCACCGTACTAACCACTACACCACCGTACTAACCACTACACCACCGTACTAACCACTACACCACCATACTAACCACTACACCACCATACTAACTACTACACCACCGTACTAACCACTACACCACCATACTAACCACTACACCACCGTACTAACCACTACACCACCATACTAACCACTACACCACCATACTAACCACTACACCACCATACTGACCACTACACCACCATACTAACTACTACACCACCATACTAACCACTACACCACCGTACTAACCACTACACCACCGTACTAACCACTACACCACCGTACTAACCTCTACACCACGTACTAACCACTACACCACCGTACTAACCACTACACCACCGTACTAACCACTACACCACCGTACTAACCACTACACCACCGTACTAACCTCTACACCACCTTACTAACCACTACACCACCATACTAACCACTACACCACCGTACTAACCACTACACCACCGTACTAACCACTACACCAATATACTAACCACTACACCACCTTACTAACCACTACACCACCGTACTGACCACTACACCACCGTACTAACCACTACACCACTATACTAACCACTACACCACTATACTAACCACTACACCACCTTACTAACCACTACACCACCGTACTAACCACTACACCACCGTACTAACTACTACACCACTATACTAACCACTACACCACTATACTAACCACTACACCACCATACTAACCACTACACCACCATACTAACCACTACACCACCGTACTAACCACTACACCACCGTACTAACCAATACACCACCTTACTGACCACTACACCACCATACTAACAACTACACCACCATACTAACCACTACACCACCGTACTAACCACTACACCACCGTACTAACCACTACACCACTATACTAACTACTACACCATCATACTAACCACTACACCACCTTACTAACCACTACACCACTATACTAACCACTACACCATCATACTAACAACTACACCACCATACTAACCACTACACCACCGTACTAACCACTACACCACCATACTAACCACTACACCACCGTACTAACCACTACACCACCGTACTAACCACTACACCACTATACTAACTACTACACCATCATACTAACCACTACACCACCATACTAACCACTACACCACCGTACTAACCACTACACCACCATACTAACCACTACACCACCTTACTGACCACTACACCACCATACTAACCACTACACCACCATACTAACCACTACACCACCTTACTGCCTTGTGTGTAATGTGTGTGTATTATCTATCTATCTATCTATCTATCTATCTATCTATTTATTTATATATGCATGGATGGTTTTAATGCAGAGATCAAATTCCTCTGGATGCAAACACAAAATGTCAGGTAGCTGAGTATAACTGATAACGATAACTGAGTAGTACGTAGCTGACTTGATCTCAGCTCATTAAGTCATCAACATAAACAAGTAGTTGATTGGATCTTGGTGCATCTTAACCCAAGCCAGACATACACTGTGTGATTTCAGCCCCTTTGTAAGCCTGACTTGGTCAGAACGTATTGAATTGTATGATCGGTCTGAATCTCAGCTTCACTGGCTGTCATCTGACATGCAGTGTGAGTGGAAGGCGTGTCCAATTAACTCCCCAAGCGAGGTCCGACTGAGCAGCTGGACGATCGGATAGATGTTTCGACTGCTAATTTTACAGAGTTTTACAGAATTTCTCAAAGTTGCTCCCAAAGTCACGTCAATCACTGAATCTCAAACACCTACATCCTTCCTAGTGCACTCAGAAGCTCCAGTCTCTACACCAAACAGTGCACACATGGTCCCAAATAGCTACTTATTAAGACATATGCCTTAATATGTCTAGTTTCATTCTTACGTGCTGCATTATGTAGGGAGCAGGAGACGTTATAAGACTTAGCCAGTGTTTTTGCTCAACACAGTGTGTTGTCTGTAGACAGAGCTGTCTGTAAGAGCAGCCGTGTCCTGTCACATCAGTCAAACCGAGCATTTTCATACAGGGTGAGCATATAAATCACAGGCTTTGGCTGTGCATGATGGGAGATTTACATGTACAGTGTAAGCTGTCAGCAACAAGCCAGATTTCTAAAATCTGCAGTGTATGCCTGGCTAATAGCTGACTGGATTTCAGTCCACTCTGATATTCCCTTAAACTAGAAGCTGATTGGATCTCAGTCCATTATGACATCACCTTAAACTAATAGCTAATTGGATCTCAGTCCATTCTGATATTCCCTTAAACAAGCAGCTGATTGGATCTCAGTCCAATATGACATCACCTTAAACTAGTAGCTGATTGGACATCAGTCCATTATAATATCATCTTAAACTAGTAGCTGATTGGATTTGAGCTCATTATGATATTCCATTAAACAAGTAGCTGATTGGATCTCAGTCCAATATGACATCACCTTAAACTAATAGCTAATTGGATCTCAGTCCATTCTGATATTCCCTATAAACTAGAAGCTGATTGGATCTCAGTCCGATATGATATCACCTTAAACTAATAGCTAATTGGATCTTAGCCCATTCTGACATGCCCTTAAACAAGGAGCTGATTGGATCTCAGTCCAATATGACATCACCTTAAACTTGTAGCTTGTTGGATCTCAGCCCAATATGACATCACCTTAAACTAGTAGCTGATTGCATCTCAGCCCAATATGACATCACTTTAAACTAGTAGCTGATTGGACCTCAGTCTATTATAATATCATCTTAAACTAGTAGCTGTTTGGATTTTAGTTCATTATGACATTCCATTAAACAAGTAGCTGATTGGATTTCAGCCCAATATGACATCAATTTAAACAAATAGCGAACTGGACCTCAGTCTATTATGACATCACCTAAAAGAAGTAGCTGATTGGATTTCAGCCAATTGTGACATCACCTAAAACTAGTAGCTGATTGGATTTTAGCCCATTATGATATTACCTTAAAATAGTAGCTGATTGGATTTTAGCCCATTATCATATTACCTTAAACAAGTAGCTAAATGGATTTTAGCCCATAATGACATCACCTAAAAGAAGTAGCTGATTGGATCTCAGCCCAATATGATATCAATTTAAACAATTCGCTAACTGGAGCTCAGCCCATTATGACATCACCTAAAAGAAGGTGCTGATTAGATTTTAGCCCATTATGACATCATCTAAAAGAAGCAGCTAATTGGTTTTTAGCCCATTATGATATTACCTTAAACAAAAAGCTGATTAGATCTCATCCCCATGTGATCTCATCTTTTCTTTTGTTTCTTCATAAATAGTTTACATTTGCAAACCATAAACAATACTTTACTTTTACACATCCATGCTGCCCATACTTAATGATTAGCATGATTCTGTGATTGCGCTGCAGTTGAACATTAACTTTGACTGAGAAACAGCAGAAAGAATGTCTCTAATGAGTGAGTGATGTAACCCAGGCTTACCCTCAAAACAAAACAAAATATCTAAACATTAATATTATGCCACGTGAAGAGGATGGTAGAATGTGGAGACATCCAATCAGTTACCAGAATTTCATTAGCATAGCTCGGGAAGCTTTTTCTGAGCATGAAAGCTGATATTTTTAATTATCTATAATTGAAGTTCACAGCGGTGGCTTTGTGAAAGGTTGTCACACTCATTAACAGATTCAGCCTAGAGGGGGAAGATTACACATGGTGTCACTGCAAGGCAGGACAAGTCAAAGTCCATTACAGCTGACAATTAAATGAAATAATGGAAACTATTTACAGACTGACATGTGAAGGACATATAAGGAAGCATCATATGGTTCCACCCATTTCCCCAGATCATTTAGATTCAGACTACAACAGAAGTGTTTCCTCTCATTAAAAACAATAATAAACTAAACATCCATCAACAGCACATGGTTCAGCTGTTAGCTATTACTGATCAGATATCATTCATAAATTGTCATGGACTTCACATCAAAACGTTCAAATCTGGGGAAGCCAGTATCCAGCACAGTTTGAACATTTCCATATTCCAACACTCATTAACCTGACATTCACCAGACATGGACCAGGTGTGTTCGAGTAGGGAAATCACCAAACTGTGTAGGACACCAGCCCTCCAGGGTAGGAGCTCAGCACCTGTAATTCACATTGTGTGAAAGGTCTTCAACCTGGAAACGGTCTTCATTCCTGAACATTTCATGTATTGTTCAATAAAAGGTGGATACATTATGGCAAGAGCGTTCAAAGTTTCAGTGCACAAGATTGTGATTGTGAAATTTAGATGCTCCAGACGGCACCAGGTTTGTCAGATTAGGGCTTGAAGTCATGGGGCAAAAGATCTCCAGGATTGAGGTTCATAAGTGTGATATTCTAATAAAATTCATCATCATTTCAATTTCAAATTTGAAATGTTTGGTGCATTTAGTGCTCACCACATAGTATCTGGTGCATCTGGTGCTCACCACATAGTATCTATTGCATGTGGAGCTCACATAGTATCTGGTGCTCATTTTACAGTATCTTGTGCTCACCACATAGTTTCTGGTGCATCTGGTGCTCACCACATAGTATCTGGTGTATTTGGTGCTGTCCACATAGTATCTATTGCATGTGGAGCTCATATAGTATGTTGTGCTCACCTTACAGTATCTTGTGCATCTGGTGCTCACCTTACAGTATCTTGTGCTCACCACATAGTATCTCGTGCATCTGGTGCCCACCACATGATATCTATTGCATGTGGAGCTCACATAGTATCTTGTGCTCACCACATAATATCTTGTGCATCTGGTGCTCACCTTACAGTATCTTGTGCTCACCACATAGTATCTCGTGCATCTGGTGCCCACCACATGATATCTATTGCATGTGGAGCTCACATAGTATCTTGTGCTCACCACATAATATCTTGTGCATCTGGTGCTCACCTTACAGTATCTTGTGCTCACCACATAGTATCTCGTGCATCTGGTGCCCACCACATGATATCTATTGCATGTGGAGCTCACATAGTATCTTGTGCTCACCACATAGTATCTGGAGCATCTGGTGCTCACCTTACAGTATCTTGTGCTCACCACATAGTATCTCGTGCATCTGGTGCCCACCACATAGTATCTATTGCATGTGGCGCTCATATAATATCTGGTGCTCAGGCACAGGCGTGTAACTGCTGCACTACTTAAGGTAGAACGGAAATTTAGCCTCAAGGGATGAGCTTCAGTGTGACGGCTATTTTTGTAAGATATTAATAAATCTGGTTTCCTAACCTCCAGCCCACGACGACCTCACAAGTATAGCTTAACAAGTTTAACAACAGTGATCAGACTAGAAATCAGGAGGCTGAATATGTTGATTGTTGTGTGCTCTCTCGTACTGCCTGTAAGCATCAGATCAACGTTTAAACGTATGTATCAGATAAAAGTACACTAATAATTTACTGGGACACTTCTCACGGGCGTATCAGCTTCTGTATTTACAGCTACAATTCCTCCGATATTTTTGTTGGAAACCAAGACACATTACAAATACATACCACCATATACATAAGAAATAATCAGCAACGTGCTTAAATGTGTGAAGACTAATAAGAGTTTATAAAAACCAGTAATAAGGAAATTATGGCCTGTTTAATCATGAGGAGTCATCATATCTCAGTACACGTGCTTTAGTTAACAAGCGCCTCCTGACTCCTTCAACATGGTGGACATGCAAATGAGGAGTTGTTCATTTATAGCGATGGGCCCCACCCAACTTCGGTGTCTCCTTCAGGAACTGCCCCTCCGAGTATTTTCTGTTTATTGTTCCCCCAGCAGTGAAATGATATATGTGCCCATGATGCCAAAAGGGCATTAGTGATGTCAGGTTCTGATGGTGGATAATCAGTTCTGGATCAGCTCATCCCGAAGCTGTTGAATGGAGCTCCATCACGCCAGAGAA